>JAVJIF010027611.1:0-51750 GCA_038442645.1 Agave tequilana | reverse complement strand
GGAGGTTGTGTTTGGTTGTGTTGGTATCCCTCTAAGTATAGAGGTGATTGTGGTTGGTTTAACTTTGTGTCTACCCTCTAGTGAGAGGTGATTGTTGTTTGACTAAGTGCCCATCCCTCTAAGTTGTAGAGGGATTGTTGTTGTGCCTTACCTCTTGTGTAGAAGTTGCTTGTTGGAGAAAGGAGTTGTGCACTCCTACATTGTATTATCCAAATCCTCCGTGGAGGTTCCCTGTGTGAGAAGTCCTGTGTGGACGTTATAATGAAAATCCTTCTGTGTGAAGCGGGGGGGGACGTAGAACAGTGGCTCGAACCTCGAAACATATCTTGTTGTTTGCGATGATCCACTATCTCTAACTCTCTCTTTTATATTTTGCATTGATTCATATTATTCATATCATATATGTTTGGTATTGTTTGTGTGCCTCACTTGTGTTGAACAAGAGAGCTTTACATAGCACCTCAACTCTTATTTAGAGAAATTAGAGGAGATAGTCCAGAGCCTTTCACCGGGAATTCGGCTACACTCTTTGGTTACACTAAGTGTGTTGCAATTTATTTTTAATTCCGCATCATTTGTCATTAGATTAGCCATACACCTATTCACCTCCCCCCCTAGGTATACTTTCAATATGAAGATGAAAGAAACTATGTCTGGTTTTATTCCTTCACCTCTCATCTCCTTGGAAGCATTGATCTCTTCTCCTCCATGCCCGTGCATCCCATATCCAGCAATCATAAGATTCGTAACATTCCATGAGATTAAGTCCTTTTCAGTGATTTGATCAAACAGCCTATGTGCAAGCAATAAAGCACCACATTTTGCATACATGTCAACTAGAGCATTAGTGACATGACCGTCAAATAAATTCTCAAATCTTATTATGTGTTCGCGCATCTCTCTGCCTTTCTCCCAAGATGAAAGACTAGCCGAAGCAGGAAGGACACAAGACATGGTCACGGAATTAGGTCTCCAGCAGGAATGCATCTCACTACTGAAGTGATCGCTTAATTCAGAAGGCAATTCTTTGAGAACCCTCCTATATAGGTATTCCAAGAGATGATATCCTTCCTGTCCATGTCATTAAAAAACCACTCTTGCAGCACCCACATTTCCACATTTAGCATATACATGTCCATTAATGTATTAGCAACAAAGAGATTGGACTCCCAACCCATTCCTTGCAACAAAATCATGAACATGTTTACTTGGTCCAAGGACCCATTGCACGCACAGGCATGAAGAACACTAGTATAGCATATAAATCAGGTGTGATAACCTCTGATTCCATAATCCTAGATAATGCCACCGCTTCATCAAACCATCTGTTTGTGTATAACCCGAAATAACTGAAGTCCAAGACACAATGCTTCTCTCTGCTATCCCCTCAAATATTCTTTTTGCACTATCCAAATTCCATTTTGAATACATGTCTACCAAAGAGTTTACAAGAGTTGTCTCCTTGTTAGAAAAAACTTTAATTGAAGAAGTGTTCAACCCACTTTGATCAAACCCATTTCTGCACACGCGGGCATAACACTGGCCAGAGTTGCTAAATCCAAATTCATTTCTGAAAACCACATCTCCACGTAACTCAATCCGTTTAAGGAGACACCATCTGAGATGCACCCACTTATAATTGAATTCCATGATATAACATCTTTGTCAAGCATTTCATCTAACAACTGAGATGCACTCTCGATTTGACCACATTTAGCACTTGGTTTGAAGCCAAATTTTATAGATTAGGTGATAAAACATTATTTTTAGACATGCATTACGACCCATCTAGGACAATCATGTCCACGCAACCACAACAGCTAAAGTGTTAGCCTAAACTCCAAAGCGTTTTAGTAAACAATACAAGCTGTTTATAAGACTGTAAAGCTCACGACTTTCTGCACCAAGGTTTATAATCACCGCAAATACAGGCAGCATTACTAAAATTGTTTGTGGGTGTTGCATAAACAAGCTCTTGACAGATTTTGATCTGATTGTTGAGGCCATACGGACAATGGTACCTTTCAAATAAAGCAGCAAGCTATGAACAATGCAAATGGCATAAATCTATTCTACTAGTATCTGTGATTGCAGAGAGAAGCTCTCATCTTGGCAAGCAGTGAATAATGGTTACCTTTCAAGTAATTCTCGTAGCTAGTTGCGCGGCCAAGAGATCGAATACCGCAGCCCCCACCGACTTGAACACGGTAATCTCTCCGTCCCTCCGCCTCACCCTCCCTCCGGCGAGATCCGCCAGTGTCCCGGCGATGTCTTCCCTCGTGATGACCCCCCTCTCGATCGCCCCGGCTAGCTCCCCGGCCTCCTCCACCGCCACCTCGGAGTCACGAACACCCTCCCCCTCCTCACCGCCTCGTCGTCGCACTCCCTCATCCCCCTCGTAAACGAGCCCACCAGGTTCAAATGCGCCCCGCCCTTGAGCAGCTCCCCCCTCACGATCGGGCTCTCCGCGCCGGTCGCGCACACGATGACGTCAGCGACGGCGACGGCCGCGTCGAGATCCTCGACGTGCTCGAACGTGACCGACCGGTCGCCGTCTTCTTCCTGCTGCTGGAGGCGGGCGGCGAGGGCCCGGGCCCTGGCGGGGGAGCGGTTCCAGATGAGGAAGCGGGAGAGGGAGGGGCGGGCGGCGCGGTGGGCGGCGAGAGGTGGGGGGCGAGGGCGCCGGCGCCGGCGAGGAGGAGGAGAGAGGGGGTTGGCGGGGAGAGGAGGAGGGAGGCGAGGGCGGAGAGGGAGGAGGTGCGGAGGAGGGTGAGGAGGGTGCCGTCGAGGGAGGCGAGGGGGGCGCCGGAGGAGGAGGAGAAGAGGGAGTAGGAGGCGTGGATTGAAGGGGAGTGAGAAGGGAAGGAGGTGAGGATCTTGATTCCGATGTAGGGGAGGGAGGGAGAGAGAGACCAAGAAGGCATGAGGAGGAGGGACGGGAAGGGGAAGGGGAAGGGGAAGGGGAAGGGGAGAAGGGGAGAGAGGGTAGGAGAGGCGAGGAGGGGAGTGGATGGAAGGGGAGAGGGAAGGGAGGGTGGAGTGGAGATGGGGGATGAGGAGGGATGGTGGGAGGAGGGAGGTCAGGGTGGGGCCGTCAATGGTCATCATCATCATCATCCTCCTGGTGGTGGTGGTGGTGGTGGTGGAATAATGGCGTTTTGCTTGGGAAAAGGAGAAGGATGTGAGAGACTTCAGACTGGTCAGTCAAAGTGTGTTTCGTATCAGTTCCTTTCGTTGTGAAAATTACACCAAAATACTCTTAAAATGGGGGGCATTAATTAAATTAAATTATGGGGCAATTTTTCAAAAATAACCTCTTTTAAAATAATTCTAAAAAACAACCTCTCCAAATATTATTTCTAGCAATCGACCTTTGACAAACCACGTCGGCGTCACGTTGCCTCGGTCGTCGATATGGCGCTGGCAGGGGTGGTTTTTGGTTCGGCCAGGATTGTGAGCCAATTTTTTTTTTTTGCAGTATATTCGCTCAACCGAGGTTGCCAATCTAGGTCACCTGATTTTTTTTTTTTTTTTGAATTTTTGGCTCGGCTGAGGTTGGCAACCCCAACTGAGCGAAGTTTTTTTTTTAAAAAAAATTTTGGGCTCGGGACATGGTTGCCAACGCCAACCGAACAAAATTTGGTTAAAATTTTTTTAGCTTTTTAGGATAAAGAGAGAGTTATTGTCATTAAGTCGTTATAGTAGAGTGGTGAGGACTCATGCCTCACACGGGGTGATTCGGGTTCGATCCACAACAACAGTGATTTTTTTTGTACTTTTAATTTGAACAACGACATGAGGCTGGGTTATAGTCCACTTTACCAGTTGAGCTAAAGTTAGATTGTTACACAAACTAATGGACAAAATAGAAATAGTTAAACAACAATAAAACCTAAAATTGTCGAGTTTTGCTCTGTCAGGATTGGCAACAACCGATCGAGCAAAATTTTAAAAAAAATTGAGACCGGGTTTGGCAACCCTGGCCGAGGCAAAATTCAAAAATAATAGAATTTCGGTCGGCCAGGGTTGCCAACCCCAGCCGAGCCAAAAAGTCAAAAAAATATCGGTCGACTGAGGTTGGCAACCCTGGCTGAGCCTCTACATGGCAAAAAAATGGTTCGACAGAGGTTGGCAACGCCGGTCGAACCAAAAATTGCCCCCCACCAGCGCCACGCTGGACCTAGCCAACGTGGCACTCATGTAGCATGTCAAAGGTCGATTTCTAAAAATACTTTTTGGGAAGGTCGATTTTTGAAATTATTTTTAAAACGAGAGTTTTTTTTTGAAAAAAAAACCCCTTAAATTATGTACCAATTATGCATCCCTAACTTTCGATCAATACGCGATGCTTCATTGGGCCTTGTTTGGCAATAAGAGTTAGCTCAAGAATCCAATTAATTCTTGCTGACTCTTGTCTTGCCAAACAATCAAAAATTTACAAGCGTTAGCAAGTCATGATAAAAATAGATTTAGCTCAAAATCATCCTCAAAATCACCTTGAAATCCATTCAATTCTCTAAAGTAAAAAAAAAAAATACTAATTTCATCAAAAAAATTGAATTAGTTTATTTTCCTCTCTCTCTCTCTCTCTCTCTCTGTAACTCTCTTTCAATCCTTAACTCTAGATAAATTTATTTCCAATCAAACAACAAAAAAATTTAACTCTTATTTATTTTTCTTCTTTCATGACAATAAATGCTAACTCGTAACTCCATTTGTTAAACATGACCTCAGAGTACTTTTGCAATACCTTTTTGAAAAAATTTTAGCCCTTCACCTCTGACCACCATCTCGCCCTTGGCTGCAACTGCAACATCCTGCTGACCTCCACCCTCTGCCTCTTACTCAATTGCTGCTTCATCGCCTACCACCACCTTCTTTGCCAGTTCATGGACCCCCGCCCCCTCCTCTTGCTCTACACCCCCTTACATGCAAACTAGATACAAGACATTAGCAAACCATGACAGTAGCAGCAACTATTGCAAGGAAATATACTTGGGTAGTTCTGGAAGGATTCGAGCCAGAATCCTTCCCACTCAAATACAACCATATATCATTCGAATATAAAATCCATTCCGTTGAAGTTGATTTATATTATTTCAAATATCTATAAATCAAAAATCAAGTATTTTAAATACTTTTTGCCCATGCATCAAGTAGGAGAAAACGGACGGCTTAAATAGTAAGTTGGTTAGTTTAACAGTGTAGATATATTTGAAACCTAAAAAAATTGATTTGTAGGGTTTTTTAAATGTTAGATCATGATAAAATGGCCGGATCGAGAATTTGTATGTCTAAAGACATAAATTTAAACAACTCACTACTTTTGGCCATCTATTTGCACCGCTTGATGGATGGGCATATAGTATTAGAACTAAACATGTTATCAATACAAAGATTTCATTTTTAGTTCATCTCTCTCTAGATCTCGTAAAATAACATTTTTATGGGATCTTTATTACTGTAGATTCATATGGATATGAATCAAAGATCATAGGATGCACATATATAAATCTTAGTCAAATCCAAGCATGAGCTTCAAATACAAGTCATGAATTTACTCTTGGTGAAATGCTAAACATCAAAATCATAGCAAGAGGCAACAAAGGAGGAAGGCTTGCCTTTGCCAACCAAGAAGTATGATGATCCTGAGGTTGGGGATGCTAATGGGAAAGTCCTCGGGAAGAAAACCCAAGCTTCTCTTCAATCTCCTTCTCTAGCTCCTTCTCTCTAGTATTCTCTCTCTCTCTCTCTGGTTTCTAGCTGATCTCTGGAGTGAAGGAGTTTGGGAAAAAATGAAAAAATCCAGAGGAAATAGCTCAAAGATCATATATATAGGGTAGACAAATCAGGGTTGGGGTCCAATCAAAACACAGTTTCTACCGCCAGACTACTCGACTAGGAGGCTGATTAGTCGACTAATGATAATTAAGTCAGTTCAATTAATCGACTAGGAGATAAAGTTAGTCAACTATAATAAAGTAGATCGGTTGTATTAGTCGAATGGAATAAGAAATTAGTCGATTAGTAATTGAGTTAGAACATGAACACAGAAAATACAGAATTTCAGAACTTTATAATAGAAGTCGGCAAGTACTCAATGCTACCGTTATAGCAAATGGTTACGCGGGTCGTGATCCACAAGGAGGGACTAGCAATGGAAGCTTTTTGTGAGTTCTCTTTAGTTCACAATGTTGACACTCTAAAAAGACAAGATTCTGACTGGCCTGAACAATGTCTAAACTTGTTAACATTACAAAAGACAAGTGAAAGATAGGCTGATTGGTCCGAACAATGTCTAAACTTGTGACATTTACAAAAGACAAGCGATAGACAAGCTGACGACCAGTTCTGTACTTGTTGACATTTACAAAAGGCAAGTGACAGATAAGCTGACGACCAGTTTTCACCCATCTCCGAGGGACAAGGAAGCAAATTGGATTCTACTGATCAGACAGTAAGCCCAGATTGTCTCTAAACAGACCTCAGCAGGTCTATGATACTAGCACTTAGCATCACATGAGCTCAAAGGGATAGCCTCGCTTGAGAGGCTAAGATCACCCAACTTCGCCTTGAAGCCATTCATAGCTCCGCCAGGAAGCTAACTTATAGCTTCGCCTGAAGTGCTCAGTTAACTCCTCAGAGAGAGTTAGCTTTACTTGAAGCCACACGTAACCACGTAGAAGGGTATGCAGTAGCTTCACCACAGACGATATCTAGCTCCGCTGAAGAGCTGTCTTCTGACTTCGCCACATGCGCTTTCCAGCTCTGCTGTGAGCTCGATGCGGGCAGCGCCGCTGCGAGTCTGCTATGGTCAACTTTTGACCAATTAAATCTCCAGATGAGATCAGATCTAATCAGGATTGAGATCAAATTAATCAAGATCAAATCTGAGATCAATTTGGCAGTTGATTGCCATAATCTCTTGACTCTCCTAAAACGAGTAAGAGGATCAAGGGAGATCTTCCAACTATATGGAAAGAATCAAAACAGATCAAGAGGATCAACCGACCTGCTATTTCTAACTTCGCAGAAGCCGATCCTAGCCTCGCAGCAAGGCTACATTCCAGATTTAAACAGATTTGATTCAATCTGTTTCTATATTTTCAAGGGACAATTATACCCCTGCTCTCCCTATAAATAGCCTACCAGGGGCACAAGGAAAAAAAAGGAGGCACACAGGCGATACGCTCCAGAGAGACAGCAGACTTCTCAAAGAGGACGCACCGCGCGTACAAACAGAGATATATTCTCTTAAATTTAGAAACTTTTAGAGAGCTGCTTCTCTAATCAGGGTGCTGATACCCTAATACCTCCCTCTTCTCAAGGAATCTCAGGAACCAGGCAAGAAGGAATTCCTAAGTGAAGGCGGTTTTGAGAAGTAATAAGAGGGTTCTACCAACCTTCTGTTCTCCGATTCTCGGTATCATGCGAGAAGGAAATCCCATCGCTCGCATCGTCAAAGGGACAAAGTGGTCGCGCGCTGACCAGACTCCTATCGGCACACTTCTCCAGAATCTCTGAGGAGATCTACTTGTAATCTTTTGTATTACTTATAATTTAGCTCCTCAACTTCTCTTTTTTGTAAGTTTTCCCTTTGCAAATCAATGGAAAACAAGATGGCGACTCCGCTAGGGATTGAATTCTCCACTGTTGAGAATTAAGTGTCGCAATGCGATGAACAGACCTTCGGATCTATCTCTAAATTCGGGAAAGCCGGTGCAGCTAGAACCTCTTTGGCTAAATCTTCAATGCAAGTCTTTGCGGAGATAGATAAGGCTCCCTGCGAGCCTACTGCGATTTTCTAGCGCAACAAGGAAGCACGCCCGCAGTCCAAGTCCACCACTTTTGAAAACCTGGTCGTTCACTTCGACCAAGAAAAATTTGAAGAAGTCCTCTCTAGGGGTAGTCTAATGCTTCATGCACGGAAGCATAGAAAGGTCTCCATGATCAAGGTTTCAGAACAGAAACCAGGAGCAGAATTCTGCTAACATCCCTCAGCCTCGCGTGTGGCTAGTCAGGTTCCTTGCGAACCTAAGTCTCCCTTACCAAAGCAGATATGGAGGCCAAAACAGAAGGCTCTGGGCAAAGCCTCAGGCATAGTTACGCCAGAAGTGCGTCTCTCTCGCGAAGAAAAAGGCAAGATGTATGCCTACTCCAACAATGCTGCTAGCTGCGAAGATACAAGGGCGACAGTACCTTCGCCCAATTCAAGATCAGTAACGCCTCGCGCCAGCCTCGTTCTCACGAGCGAAGCTACTGTACCACAGCGTACGCGTGGCGTCCATAGCCGCAAAGCCCAAGTCAAAGCACAACAGTGTGCTTCGTTCACTCTTCGCAGCGGAGTTAAGGGATTGTCCCTAAGTGCTGATAGCGTTGCTTATGCAGCTTCAGCGCCCAAGGGCGTTCCCAAAGCTTTTAGCCGCGAGGTTAGAACCGAAGCACTATCTAAGACCAATCGCCTTCGCAGCAGCACAGCGGATAAAGCACCACAGCGTGCTCCGCCCTCCGGTTCGTCAAGCGCTAAGCTCATGCCTTGTGGCGGAGCTAAGGGATTGTCCCTAAGTGCTGATAGCGTTGCTTATGCAGCTTCAGCACCCAAGGGCATTTTCAAGGTTCTTAGCCGCGAAGCTAGAACTGAAGCACTACTCTGTGCTAATCCCCTCTGCAGTGATAAAAGGAGCAGGATGTCGTCCAATGCGCGATCCAAAAGAGCTTCTGCGCTGGATCGTTTAGGCCCAACTGGGTCTGACTTGCGGGAATTCTTAACAAACAAACGGAAGTCAGAATCTTTTCGAACTACTTCCTCCTGTTGTCAACAAGTGGAATGTCAGCTAGTGACACTCCACTCGGTCCATTGCCGGTTGGGACCAATCCCCGCCACTTCTCCAGGCTGACAATCAGTTTTTAATCGGTTGTCGGTACAAGCCCCGGTGAAACATCGCAAAATGAGCGTATCGCGAGATCTACCCTCTGCATCCGTCAACATGACGGAAAGGGACGAGAGCTGCCCAGGGGCAGGCAAGCATCTGACGACACCCCCTACAGCTCCCCGGATCCAGATTACAGCCCAGGCTTAGGCGAAGTCTTGGTGCATGAAGAGGGTGTTTTCCGAACACCAGATCTAGGGTGGCGATACCCTACAGTTATGAACGGCCTTCTTCCTCAACGACAGTAGCCTCGCCAGAACCAAGGAGAAGATCAATCCAATCATCTGATGAAGAGGATGAAGATAGTGGGTATGCCTCCTCGGTGACAGTCAGCTCAGTGCGAACAGACAGAGCATCAGTAAACATGACTGACAATGGTAACGAAGAGCTTCGTCGATGTTTGGAAGCTCAGGAGCAAACTTTCAAAACTCAGCAAGAAGCTCTAGACAACATTCAACAGATGCTCGCTCAACTCCTTAATAACCGGAATAACAATGATACTGGGAGTAATCATGACGAGGAAAAACATCTTAGCAATGACCAGCCGAAGACGGAAAAGTACAAGGAGGGGTCTTCTTTAGACGCTGAAGTCCTTAAGGGCCTTCAGGCTCAAATCGCATCCCTAGCTCAGAGGGATGAGTTAAAAAAAAGTGGGGGCAGTCCGTCCTTACCCGTTGGAGTGGGATTTGGTGCCATACCCACCGAAGTTCAAACCACCAACATTGCATACCTATGATAGAAAGAGCTCGGGGGGGATAGCGCTGCGTATCCGTAAGCCGCTGTGCATCGTCTGAATATTAGACCCGACGCCAAGCCAGTCAAGCAGCAACAACGCCGGTTTCGCCCGAACATTATGGAGGCTATTGAAGCCGAAGTCCATAAGCTCATTGCATGTGGCTTCATACGGAAGAAATAACATCTAGATTGGGTTGCTAATATCGTTCCCGTCCTTAATAAGAATGGGAAAATACGGATCTGCATCGACTATCGTGATCTCAATACAACCTGTCCTAAAGACGAATTCCCATTGCCCATCACCGATGTCATGATTGATAATACATGTGGATTCGAAAGAATGTCTTTTATGGATGGTTTTTCAGGGTATAATCAGATCAAAATGTACCCCGACGATGAGAAGCATACTTCGTTCCGAACACCCTTGGGGGTATACTGCTACACCGTGATGCCCTTCAGGCTGAAGAACGCCGGAGCAACCTATCAACGGGCAATGAATATAATCTTCCGCGATCATCTCTGGAAAACGGTAGAATGCTATGTCGACGACATTGCTGTCAAAAGCCGCAACAAGGATGACCATCTTCGTGACTTGAGAATAATGTTCGACATAATGCGGGCTCATCGACTGAAAATGAATCCGACAAAATCCTTCCTGGGAGTTTCGAGTGGCAAGTTCCTTGGGTTTATTGTTACATCAAAAGGAATTCATCTTGACCCAGATAAAATCAAAGCCATTCAGAGCATGCATCCACCGAGGAATCTCAAAGAGCTTAGAGGCTTACAGGGTAGACTGGCTTATATTAGAAGATTCATCACAAATCTCTCTGGCCGCTGTCAACCGTTCACCCGACTCATGAAAAAGGGTTCTTCCTTCATATGGGATCAAGCTTGTCAGGAAGCTTATGAAGACATCAAGAGATATCTCACAAAACCTCCAGTCTTAGTGGCCCCCACATTAGGGAAACCATTCTTACTTTATGTGAAAGCTATGGACTATTCTCTTGGTGCCCTCCTTACTCAAAAGGATGACAATGGCCACGAACAAGCCATTTATTATTTGAGCAGGATCTAATAGGGGCAGAATCTCGCTATAACCCTATCGAGAAGGAGTGTTTAGCCCTTGTCTTTGCTGTTCAGAAGACACGACATTATTTGGTTGGCCAAACCATACATGTCATCTCCAGAGTGAATCCCTTGCGTCTTCTCATGACGAAGCCAGGATCACTGAATTCAAGATTGGCTAAATGGGCACTCCTTTTGTCTCAATACGACATGATCTTTATCCCTCAAAAGGCGGTTAAAGGCCAGGCCCTTGCGGAGTTCTTGGCCGCTCATCCAGTTCCGGAACACTCAAAACTTCACGAAGACATTCCGGATGAAGCCTTCGAGTCTAACATAACTTCAGAGGATGAAGTGTGACAGATGTTCTTCGATGGAGCATCACGAATAGGTCCTAAAGGTAGGATCATCGCCGGCGTGGGGGTTGTGTTTATCTCTCCACAGAATCATGTCCTTCCTAGAGCATTTTCTCTGACAGAATCATGCTCCAACAATGTAGCGGAATATAATGCTCTACTCGTTGGCCTTCAGCTCGCCCACGGAATGGGGGTACGCTACCTCGAAGCCTACGGCGATTCGAAACTGATTATCAATCAGGTTAAAGGCGAATATGAGGTCCGCTACGAAGACTTGGTTCCTTATTACCATACAGCCATCGAATTGGCTAATCTATTGATGGTTTCTATATCGGGCACGTGTCTCGATCTCAAAATACCAAGGCAGATGCTCTTGCCGCGTTAGCAACAACTTTAGCCTTGCCAGTCGACACCGAGTATCACCTCACAGTGACAACTCGACACCTTGTATGCTCTAAGCATATGTTAAGAACCCGAGAAGTCTATAATGTCTCCACGGATCTTGAGCCGAGAGATTGGCGATTTCCTCTCATCAACTATGCCTTACATGGTCTGCTGCCAGATGATCCTAAAGAAGCGGCATCCATCAGACGAAGGTCTCTCCGTTTCTACTACGATCCAACTCTGAAGACACTTTACCGTCGTTCATATGACGGTGTCCTCCTCCGTGCCTTTCCAATTCAGAGGCGCAGGAAGTGCTTAAAGAAGCACACGACGGCATTTGCAGAGCTCATCAGTCAGGTCCAAAACTTAAAGACAGATTGCATAGGCTTGGATACTATTGGCCAACCATGATAGCTGATGCCATCTAATATGCACGAAGGTGTAAACCATGCCAAATTCATGCGGACTTCATACACCAGCCTCCAGAGTTGCTCCATCCAACTGTTGCTTCATGGCCATTTGAAGCATGGGGAATCGATGTCGTAGGGCCAATCAGCCCCTCTTCGACAAAAGGACACCGGCTTATTCTGGCAATAACCGATTACTTTTCAAAGTAGGCAGAGGCCATACCACTGGTTGAAGTCAAAACTTCTAACGTGGTTAATTTTATCGAACACCATGTCATCCATCGATTTCGTGTCCCTAGGCGGATCAACCATGATAATGGTCCCCAAGTTATAAGCCAGGTATTCTATCGGTTCTGCGATAAATACCGATTCAGAATGTGGTTTCAACTGCCTATAATCCCGCCGATAATGGCTTGGCGGAAGTATTCAACAAAACAATCATCAAGTTACTCAAGAAGTTTGTCTCCTCGAATAAGCGAGATTGGGACGAAAAGCTTGGTGAATGTCTTTGGGCCTACCGAACCACGGTTCGGACCCCTACAGGCAATACGCCTTTTTCCCTGGTGTACGAGTGTGAAGCAGTCATTCCATTAGAAATCCAGATGCCGTCATTACGAGTGGCTCTGATCACTAAGATCACATCAGAAGATAATGATCGGTTGCGTCTTCAAGAGCTCGAAGCCCTAGATGAGAAGCGACTACAAGCTCAACAACACATCGAGTTGTATCAAGCTCAGATCTCAAAAGCTTCAATAAGAAGGTCATACAAAGAGTCTTTCAGAAAGGAGATTTGGTTTTAGCCGTCAGACGACTGATGATCATGACGCACAAGACCAAATGCAAGTTTCAGCCTAAATGGGAAGGACCGTTTGTAATAGAAACGGTCTATTCAAACAGAGCATACCGCCTTATGACTTCAGATGGCGATTTACTCATGATGCCGATCAATGGCAAGTTCTTAACGAGGTATTATCCTTGATAAGGATCCTTCTCATGATCAAGTTAATATTACACCTCTGATCAAGACCTTCATATCCAAGGTACACGCAAAGCGAGCCTCTCTCTTCCTCCAAACGAGGTCATACAACCATAAATCAGTAGGAATCTGGTCATACACTGGTTATCCCAGAGGAAAATCAAGATTACACATACGCTAACCAAATGATCCAATACCTTTAATGGTTGAGGATAGAGGAAAATGTTGGCCTTTAAGCCCAACATGAATCCTCGACAACTCATCATGCTGAGGGGAATAGCATGGCTAGCCCGACTCAAACGGTAGTTGGTAAAGGCATATCAAACCTGTTGACAGCTGGGGAATTGCTAAAAATCCTAACGGACCTGTTCCCATTTGATTCCCTTTCCAAAATCCCTTACCAATCTCACCCATAGAATGGTAAGGCCATATATATAAATCTCTCTGTCCATTTCGCTGTTACGTTAACATTAAACCTATGACAGTGATTTCCTCGTTTCTCCAAGTGAAAACGAGACCTTTTCCCAAATTCCATCAAAACCTTGAGCTTGGTGGTTTCTCAACCGGTTATGTCATTGCGACCTCTGAACCGGCAGATAGCCAAGTCTCAATTTCGAGCCTGTTGACATTTACAAAAGACAGGTCTCACCTTTCAGTCTGTCAAGGACTAACCTTGAGCTTGGTGGCTTCTCAACCGGTTATATCATTGCGACCTCTGAACCGGCAGATAGCTAAGTCACAATTTGAGCCTGTTGACATTTACAAAAGACAGGTCTCACCTTTTAGTCCGTCAAGGACTTACTTTTGAGCTTGGTGGCTTCTCAACCGGTTATGTCATTGCGACCTCTGAACCGGCAGATAGCCAAGTCTCAATTTCGAGCTTGTTGACATTTACAAAAGACAAGTCTCAATTTCGAGCCTGTTGAAATTTACAAAAGACAGGTCTCACCTTTTAGTCTGACAAGGACTATTTTGAGCTTGGTGGCTTCTCAATCGTTATGTCATTGCGACCTTTGAACCGGCAGATAACCAAGTCTCAATTTCGAGCTTGTTGACATTTATAAAAGACAAGTCTCAATTTTGAGCCTGTTGACATTTACAAAAGACAGGTCTCACCTTTCAGTCCGTCAAGGACTAACTTTTGGTGGCTTCTTAACTGGTTATGTCATTGCGACCTCTGAACCGGCAGATAGCCAAATCTCAATTTCGAGCTTGTTGACATTTACAAAAGACAAGTCTCAATTTCGAGTCTGTTGACATTTACAAAAGACAGGTCTCACCTTTTAGTCCGTCAAGGACTAACTTTTGAGCTTGGTGGCTTCTCAACCAGTTACGTTATTGCGACCTCTGAACCGGCAGATAACCAAGTCTCAATTTCGAGCTTGTTGACATTTACAAAAGACAAGTCTCAATTTCGAGCCTGTTGACATTTACAAAAGATAGGTCTCACCTTTCAGTCCGTCAAGGACTAACTTTTGAGCTTGGTGGCTTCTCAACCGATTATGTCATTGCGATCTCTGAACCAGCAGATAGCCAAGTCTCAATTTCGAGCTTGTTGACATTTATAAAAGACAAGTCTCAATTTCGAGCTTGTTAACATTTACAAAAGACAGGTCTCACCTTTTAGTCCGTCAAGGACTAACCTTGAGCTTGGTGGCTTCTCAATCGGTTATGTCATTGCGACCTCTGAACCGACAGATAGCCAAGTCTCAATTTAGAGCCTGTTGACATTTACAAAAGACAGGTCTCACCTTTCAGTCCGTCAAGGACTAACCTTGAGCTTGGTGGCTTCTCAACCGGTTATGTCATTGTGACCTCTGAACCGGCAGATAGCCAAGTCTCAATTTCGAGCTTGTTGACATTTACAAAAGACAAGTCTCAATTTCGAGCCTGTTGACATTTACAAAAGACAGGTCTCACCTTTCAGTCCGTCAAGGACTAACCTTGAGCTTGGTGGCTTCTCAACTGGTTATGTCATTGCGACCTCTGAACCGGCAGATAACCAAGTCTCAATTTCGAGCTTGTTGACATTTACAAAAGACAAGTCTCAATTTCGAGCCTGTTGACATTTACAAAAGACAGGTCTCACCTTTCAGTCCATCAAGGACTAACCTTGAGCTTGGTGGCTTCTCAATCGGTTATGTCATTGCGACCTCTGAACCGGCAGATAAGCAAGTCTCAATTTCGAGCCTGTTGACATTTAAAAGACAGGTCTCACCTTTCAGTCCGTCAAGGACTAACCTTGAGCTTGGTGGCTTCTCAACTAGTTACGTCATTGCAACCTCTGAACCGACAGATAGCTAAGTCTCACCTTTTTTAGTCCGACAAGGACTACTTTCGAGCTTAGTGGCTTCTCAACCGGTTATGTCAATGCGACCTCTGAACCGGCAGATAGCCAAGTCTCATTATTTAGTCCAGTAAGGACTATTTTATCAAATGGCTGCAATGCAACTTGAAAGCGACAATTCAAAAGATAAAACAATTTGGAAACATGACAAGGGAGTCAAAACAAAATTATTTTTATTGACTCCGAGAAGAAGGGATACATGAAGGCACATATATTACAAGCTAAAAGGGTGCTTCAAGAATCTGATCCGTTCTACAAGAAAGGCCATCCTTGTCTTCCTATCATTAGCAGCCCTAACAAGCGCCTGCGATCTCAGCTCAGCCTCATTTAAGCTCGCTGTCTGGGCTAAGCGAGCTTCAACTTCAACTAAGGTTGCCCTCTGAGCTAACTCCCACCGCGAGAGTTCGTCACTCTGAGCCTTTAGTTGCTCAAGCCGCGCAGTCTCTTCAAGACGCACTGGTTCAGCCTTGGATAAGAGAAGATTTGCTTTCCTGATCATCTCCTTGGCCTTTTCAATTTTATCTTCAGCATCAAGAAAAGCACTGCAAGAAGCATCTATGGCGTCCCCGAGCTCTACCTTCCTTGTTTTCAAAGAATTCAAGTTAGAAGAAATGGCCTTAGCGGCTTCCTGAGCGGCAAGATAAGCTTCATGCATCTGAGCGACAAGGTGCGCAAGCTGCTCATTAACTGAAGACTCCAGGTCCGAATGGCTAAGACGGCGCCATTCGTCTATATCCCTCTCAAGTTGGTCCACCAGAAGTTCCAATGTAGCGGCCTGGTCATCCCCTCCAAAGTCTCGGATACTCTCAATGCTTCAGGAGAGGACCACCTTCAAAGCAGAGAATGAGGTAGTCGAGCCTTTCAAAATCAAATTGATGGATCGCTTCAAGCCCTTATAAAAGCTATCGACTAGCTCAGCCACAAATTCATTCTCGGCCTCAATCACTCTGGCAGACGGGCAGCCTCTGAAGATTCCACCGGCTTTATTGACATTACTGTGGAAGGAATAGTAGAAGCACTGGCTACCGCAACCTGAGAGGTCGTCGGTGATCTCGGCGGAGTCCTCATTGAAACTAGTACACTAGCCACAACCGAGGTCAGACTAGTGACTATTTCTGAAAGAGCGGGCTCAACCACCAGTGTTGGGGAAGTAGGACTGGTAATCACTCTCAGCTCCGCACCTGGCAAGATAGATGGCGCTGGCGAAACTGATGGCATCTCACTCGTTGATATAGTTGGAAGTGAGGTTGCCTCCGTGACTACTGTCCCCTTGATCTCTGTTTCTCTGACTGGTTCAGGCTGATAAGAGGGCAGGTCACCATACAAAGCATCTAACTCAGCAGCATCCGCCGCAGTCGAAGTGCTTACTTCACCCTGGATCCCTCAGGAAGATGGGTGGGCTTTCTTGAAGTCGACGCACCCAGAGGCGAAACACCTGCGACAAAACTTTGTTTAGGCAAGGCACAACAAATAGCAAGAGTCAAAAGGTCAAAATCATACCAAAAGATAATGTCGTCTCAATTGTCTTGGCGGCTACATCAGTCTCTACAGGCTCCATCGGAAAATCTTTGGCGGAGTCAACACGGACGGCCGGCTCACCTTCGCTCGCCGAGCCCTCCGTGGTCCACCAAAAGGAGGTAGAAGCTTCGGAACTTCCTTTCGAAGTCCCAGCGCCCGAAGGACCAACATCAACCGCGTCATCTCCGGATCCTTCTGAGACGGCGAAATAGCCAGCCTCATCGCCCTCCTTATAAGTAAACAAGGGATCATAATGCTCCCCTTATTCTCCAACAGCTTTAGCTCTCGGGCTTCTCACCGCCTCGGTGCCTGAATAACAAAGCAAATAATGAGCTGTCCCGAACACATAAAAAGTATATTACAAGGACGAAGCTGATCTTACCCGGGTCCGGAGCGACTTCTCCAGTAGTCGGTTCGGGAACCGACGATTCAGCTACTAACGGGGCAAGAGAAGGAAGCGTTGCAGATGGGTCGCCCTCCATGACAACTGTAGGGGCTTGGCGACGGGGTTTCTTCACCACCTGCTTCCTGCGAGATCCACCCTTCCGTTTTCGCTTGAAGTGGACGTCGGGATCCTCCTCCTCCACTTCTTCTACATGTTCTGTGGGGGCCATTCCCGCTACGCCAGAAGGAGCTGCAGGAGTCTCGGCACCTGTCTCCGCTTCGAAGCGAGGACTTTCTGCATCCGAGACTTCACTGTCGTCAACAGCAATAAACTCCCCAAGTCCTGGGACGCGAACCCTTTTACCCTCACCTTTCTCAGTGACCTTCCGCTTCAGCCGCTGAGAAATCAACTTCACACCAGAAGAGTTGATAGAGAATCTGGTGGGTGTGGAGTTTGAGGTTGCATACCACTGGCAGAATCCCAAGGTCATTAAAAGGTTCAGAGTTCTTAGCAGCATGCATAGCCGTGCCTCAGTACAGCTTGCAATGAAGAATGGCCAGGCACAGGCTCCATCGATGAGGCTCCCTATGAAAGCCAGATTGAGGTTTGGGTTGCCCACGTACAGTTGGTCATATCCAAACTGACGGGCAAACCGACCTGGAACATAAGGCTCCAAGTAGCAGGTGTCCCCGCTTTTGTACAATAAATGTGAGGGCCGAATGCTGACCAGCCACTCAAAAATTTCCCAGCTCATTGATGTCTGCCCTTCCCCCGAGTCTTTGAACTCCTCTCCATAGCCCGCATCTCGAATATAGGGGAAGCAGCGAAAAAGGCTATAGACGTCATAGCGATTCAGCAACTTACGGACCGCAGCCACGTAAGTCCTCAGCCATGAACATCCCTCGAATCGGCGGAGAAACGCCGTTCGAACACCTTCTGGGGGGTCCTCTCCAGCTTCGATCAAGGAGGGACAGTGAAGGGCAAACCACGCCATCAAATATGTATACAGCAGACTTATTCTGGGTTCGGTCCATCGCTGGGCAAAACAGTCCCCTTTCCCCGCTTTGTCGTTGGTGGCCTACAGAAAGCCTCCGTCAATGCACGAAGGCCTCTATGAATACAACACACCATGGCCAGAAGAAGTCCCAGAGAACGACCATGGACTAGACAAACAACAGTCAGCAAGACAGTCGGATGAATGACGTCACCCGACGAAGATGGCACCACGCACCTCTTCAACCAGACCGTCAAGAAACCAGCCAGCAGTGCCTTCCGGGACATCGGCCAATGAGCCTGGTGATGGAAAGTCCAAAGGATATCACCTTTCTCATAGGGGCCGTCGTCTTCTTCCATAATTAGATCCCCTTGAGAATGCTTTTACATCCGACTAAAGATGTCTTCGTCAGCGATTCCAAAATGAGCCGCTTCAGGAGTGTTTTCCGTATCGGGGAACAAATACTTTCCCCAACTCTTCAAGTTGCATGAAGTTCCTTTACTACTTCCATGCATACTTGAGCAAATGTACAAATGGCACATTAACTCCCGGTAGGTCCCAAACAAGGCGGGCTCCTGCTTCTCCAGAAGAGCCAATTCCAACTCGCACGGGAAGTATTCTTCATATAGGAGGGATCCCAAAGGCAAAGCAGAGACTTCCCACATCTCGTGCAGAGCCATACCCAATTCGCCAACAGGGGTGAAGAAGGTCCCTGTAGCCGGGCAGTATAACTCGAAGATGGCGTAGAAGTTCGCTACGCTCATGTGAATGCCATAGCAGGTCGCCCTGACGGCCTAATAAAGATTCAGCCTCTCCAGATCCTCCTCGAAATGAGCAAGGACATATAGAGTCAAATCCCTCCACCATGCCTTCGGAGGGTGAATCCAGCCTGGAGTTCTGAAATCATTAGCTGGGTAATTCCCATGAACTTTAAAGAATTGATTGCCAAAAGTATGTGCCACCACAGGATTTTCTCCCACTGGGATGTCTCGCGATACATTCCCAGGATGTAGACCCATTATGCAACGAGGAGGTCCCGCCCTTGTGTAGCCGGGTGAGGGAAGTGTCAATTTCCCTACGTGAATGGATTCGGTACTTCGACTCACTTGCCACTGCATCTTCCGAACCCTCGTCACGCATTGGAAGAAAGACAAGGGAAAATGGCGCTTGCTGGACGGAAGATAAAACTTCTCGCCATCTAATTAGAAAATTCACTGTCCCCTCCGGCTAGCAGCTGGCGATCATGGTCTGGTGCCGCGTCCCAAACATAAAGTCAGGCTTCCGATAGATTCTTCGGTTAGAATCTTCAAGGGGAGCAGTTGTTAAGATGCTCCTCATGGTACGTTGAACCCTACTATAAATAAGTGTATCTCGAGCAGGAGAGCTCCGCTCACTGAAAAGCGAAGCCTGCCCTTGAAACTGTAAGCTGACATTGCCGTCTAACCCCCCGGCTGCGCGAAGAGACTGTTCAAAGGACCAAGAGTGTAGTGCACTACAAGAATAAAGAAAAACTATGATTAGTTTATCAGCCAAACAAAGGCTAAAACAAAAATGCAATTTTTGTTAAGGCATAGCCTCGCTCTCTGAGCGAAGCTGGCCTAACGATAGCTTCGCCCCGAAGCTTAGCTTCGCAACTGCAGTTTAACTCCGCATTCCACACAAAAAGCAGGATACAAGAAAATATCTAAGTGTTAGCTTCGCTCTAGAAGCTTAGTCTCGAACAACAGAATGCAACAAAGCCCCAAGGGCTAACTTCGTCAGAAGGATATTATGGTCAAAAGACTATTTCAGGGGCATCAAAGTCCTTCTCAGTTACATGTCAAAGGACAACTTCGCATCCTGTCATTCAACAGGATGAGAACCGCCTAAAGATAGCTTCGCTTGGAAGTTTAAAGAAGAACCCTTCAGTTCTTGGATTCCCGATCAAGAAATCAAAGAAAATTTAGGGAATTGAACTCCCTAAAATCATAAGATCACGGTTGATCATCCTGGATTCATCTAAAGATAGCCAGAAATCGGCTTTAAGAGAGAAATGGCAATCTCTGATCAAAAAGGAAAAATCCCTACCGGCGATCGGTCGTTCGATGACCGGAGGAGGAGAAGGACCCTCCGTTGCAGAGGTTGCGACCTCTTTTCCCGCTCGTCTCTTGGGAGCCATTGAAGAACAGTGGAGGTTCTTGAATTCTCAAGTAAAGATGAAGGAAGAAGAAGAAGAGTCAAATGCTCTAGAAAATTCAAAGAGAAGTGATGACTTTCTCTTTCAGCCCGATCGGGCTTTTATAGGCCGATGATCACCTGAAACGACGCCTCGAAAAGAGTACAGGCTGTCGTTTCAAATTAATTTAAAACGGGGCCTAAAGCGCCTTCCCGAGAAGCGCTGATTCAGCCCCACTTAGGGCTAACTCCGTCACAAGTCAAGTGCTGACTTAGCGCGACGTATCGATAACTTCGCCAAAAAGCTGCCTTAGCTCTGCTAAAAGCACAGTCCGAACTTCGCGGAAAATTTATGCTAGCTTCGCTGGAAGCTCGTCCCTGATTCAGAAAGGATTGTCCTAACTTCGATGGCTCCGCTGAGTCAATTCAGAGTGAAGGTAAAGCAAAAATCAGATGAGCAGAAAATGAACTTTCATTGATTTAAAAGGAAAGGTACATTGATACTACATCAAGATTGTGTCCCATACAACAGAGTCATTTGCTCTAAAGGCATACAAGTGGTCTTATCTACTTTCAAGCCAAACCAACTGGACACGAAAGGCCTTCCTCCTGCATAAGGCTGTAATCCTTTGCGGAACAGATGGTGCCACCAGGACAAGGTCGTAATCCTTCGCATAATGGCAGATTGTGCCACCAGGAAGCTGGACCTTCTTTGATTAAAACTGGCGAACGACTGATCGCCACCAGCAGTTGGATCTTCCTTGATGAAAATTGGCAAGGGAAGAATCTGAGACCTTACAGGTGACGTCCGCTTTCCCGAAGTGGATCATCTCGGATAAGCGACTACCAGCCTCACCTCGAAGTGGATCATCTCAGATAAGTGACTGCCAACCTCTTCTGGGAACACACATCAGCTGCCCCAGTTGTTCCTCCTTCTTAGGATTTAAAGTTTCAACTGGAAAAGTAAGAGACAACTTCTTGGTCTCTTTCATCAAGTCACAAGATTGGCGAACATAGCTCACTGTGATGCAAACTGAAACAAGTTAGCAGTAAGTCAAAGGAAAAGGTACAAAAATGCTAAGTCAAATTCTTTGGGGCGAAGCAATAAATCCGATTCAGTTGTAATTTAACAATAAATTTCAGTTTCAGTTAAGCAGAGGATAGCCTCGCTTGCACAGTGATGATGGGCTAGCTCAGCATAAGCCAAGTCCTAGCCTCACCTATATGGCTAAGCCAAACTGATCCTGAGGGATGCAGTCTTAGCCCTACCTATATGGCAAGACTGGCTCAACTTTGAAGAGACCAAGTCCCAAGTTTTGCCTATATGGCGAACTTAGTAGGCAAGCATGCAATGATCTTTCTTTGATCAAGTCAAGATGATAGCTTGGCCGGGAAGCTGGGCTGAAACCCTTCTCTGCAGATCAGTCAATTGCAAAATGAAGAACAAGAGAAATCGATCCCTGAGGCAGTCGTTAAATCTAAATTAAGGGAGATGAACTCCCTAAAGTTCATTGGTAAAGTCTCTGGATGATCGAGACTTACCGGTCCTTGACCGGTAATGACCAGAGTGGGCATCCCCACTAGTTCAGAGATCTGAGTATTCTCTCTCCAATAACCAAGAGAAGAGAAGAGCAGACCACTTCTCTTCAGTGGACTTCAAGTGTCCTATTTATAGGCCTCATGGCCTGAGCGCTGCCATTTTAAGCATGGAAGCGCAAGCGCATTTAAGGCATTTATTGAGTCTTGAGAAAAGGAACGGTTTCCTTGAAACCGTGCAAAGGAAAAAAGATCTCCCTCATAAAGGCATTTATTACGCCTTGAGAAAGGGAATATCCTCTCTCGAAAACACACAAGGGAAGAATATCTCTCTCGATTAATGCAAGAGAAGTCATCCTTCTCGTGACTCGCCCAAAGCAGTTGGCCTCGGGAAGAGAAGATGTTCCAAAGCGAACTTATTCCGGGAAGCTACCCAGATGCGAAGCTACTCAGAGTCGCAAATCTACATGATTCTTCGGCGAGTCTATCCAAAGCAGGATTGAAAGCGAAGCTGAACTCAACCAGCATGGCGACGTTCGTACTTCACATACCACCGATCAAAGCAATTCAAAGTATTTCGAAGTCTGAGCCATTGCAGACTTTTGAAAACTTTGAAGGGGGTCTTGTTGACACTCTAAAAAGACAAGATTCTGACTGGCCTGAACAATATTTAAACTTATTGACATTTACAAAAGACAAGTGAAAGATAGGCTGATTGGTCCGAACAATATCTAAACTTGTTGACATTTACAAAAGACAAGCGATAGACAAGCTGACGACCAGTTCTGTACTTGTTGACATTTACAAAAGACAAGTGACAGATAAGCTGACGACCAGTTTTCACCTATCTCCGAGGGACAAGGAAGCAAATTGATTCTACTGATCAGACAGTAAGTCCAGATTGTCTCTAAACAGACCTCATCAGGTCTAAGATGCTAGCACTTAGCATCACATGAGCCCAAAGGGATAGCCTCGCTTGAGAGGCTAAGATCAGCCAACTTCGCTTGAAGCCATTCACAGCTCCGCCAGGAAGCTAACTTATAGCTTCGCCTGAAGTGCTCAGTTAACTCCGCAGAGAGAGTTAGCTTCGCTTGAAGCCACACGTAACCGCGCAGAAGGGTATGCGGTAGCTTTGCCACAGACGATATCTAGCTCCGCTGAAGAGCTGTCTTCTGACTTCGCCACATGCGCTTTCCAGCTCTGCTGTGAGCTTGATGCGGGCAGCGCCGCTGCGGGTCTGCTATGGTCAACCTTTGACCCATTAAATCTCTAGATGAGATCAAATCTAATCAGGATTGAGATCAAATCTGATCAAAATCAAATCTGAGATCAAATTTGGCAGTTGATTGCCATTATCTCTTGACTCTCCTAAAACGAGTAAGAGGATCAAGGGAGATCTTCCAACTATATGGAAAGAATCAAAACAGATCAAGAGGATCAACCGACCTGCTATTTCTATCTTCGCAGAAGCCGATCCTAGCCTCGCAGTAAGGCTACTTTCCAGATTTAAACAGATTTGATTCAATCTATTTCTATATTTTCAAGGGACAATTATACCCCTGTTCTCCCTATAAATAGCCCACCAGGGGCACAAGGAAAAAAAAAGGAGGAACACAGGCGATACGCTCCAGAGAGACGACAGACTTCTCAAGAGGACGCACCGCGCGTACAAACAGATGAAGGTTCACCTAGAGGGGGGTGAATAGGTGATGGCTAATCTAATGGTCACTTAATGATGAATGATGCAAATAATGCGGAAGCTAAAAACAATTATGACCAAATAAAAACTTTTACACTAAACACCACGTATAACCAAAGAGTGTTGCCGATTCCCCGTGAAGGGCTCTGGACAAACTCCTCTAGATTCCCCTTGAATGGGTTGAGGTGCCGCGTGGCTCTCTTGGTTAAATACAAGTGTTAGCAAACAACCCAAGCAAGTATATATCAATATGAGCACAAGGAATATATCATGCATATAAAGGTAAAGACAAGATAAGTAATGCAAGATATAAACAAGGAGATAGAGAGAGAGAAAAGGCAATCGCAAACACAAGGGTATGTTTCGAGGTTCGAGCACACTTGCTCTACATCCCCGCCTTCGACACACGAAGGATTTTCACTATGCAAGATCCCAATGGATCTCTCCTCGGTGCCGCAACACCTACAAGCCCTCGGACTCTCTAGTCCCGTACACACGCAAGCTCACTAGCTCGCCGAGGCCGCACCTCAAACACGAAGAGTTCGCACCCGAACCCTAAACAACCACGAGCACACTTGCCCATCTCCTCAAAGAAACAAATGAAGTCTTTGGTGATCACAACACTTTGATCACCTAAAAACAATCTCACTACAACACACCTATAGGATGAATAATCAATGGATAGCTCAAGTGTGGTGTGAGAAAAACAAGGATGAAAGCTATGGTGAAAAACTCAAGAAATTTCTTTTAACACACTCTAAATAAAACTCCCTTTAGATTGGAAGTATTAGCTCTCTATTTTGTGGAGAAAAACTCTTCTGAAAGAATAGGAAAAACTGGCTCTAAAAGTCTCCAAAATCTTGGTTCAAAACAATGACCAAACCCCCAAATTTATAGGCCAGAAAAATATAGCCGTTGGGGTCTGTCAGAGCTGCCGGTCGACCCGTGCGGTCGACCGCCAACGGTCAGAAATCCGACCGTTGGAGCCACGGTCGACCGCCGGTCGACCGACCCACTGGAGCTGAGAGTCGAACTCTCTGTCGGTCGACCCGTACGGTCGGCCGAACTTTCCAGAGAGCAGAGCTCTCTGGAGCGGTCGACCGGCACGGTCGGCCGTCCTCCAGTACACAAAGGCGTGCACATCTGTGCACGTCGGTCGACCGGTCCGGTCGGTCGACTCCAGGATTAGTCGACTATAAAGGTTACTAGTCGACTTATCCGAAGCCTGAAACAGTTTTCTGGGATTAAAAAGTTAGTCTTTTTGGCTCAAATAAAATCCCATAAAATACATAAAAATCTACAAAAATAGTTTAACCAATATACTTTGATAATCAAACACGCTTGCACAAAATCAAGGCATGTTATAAAAGATTGGACTATTTTTGTAACTTAGAAATATTTGGCTCACGATAAAAAACTGTTTTCCAACACAATATTTTCCAAAACATATTTTTCCAAATCTTCATCAAATACAAAAATAAGATATACTTTTAAGGCATAGTGTGTATGGATATGATCTACTACACAATCATAATGAAATATCTATGTTTTTGTCATAAAGCTCTAAACTTGGTTTTGGTTAAAAGATAAGTATATGGGAAACACCAAAATCACTTGAAATACATGTTTGGTTTTTGGTTAAAATTCTTTTCTAAAAACAAACTAAATCAAGAGTGTGTGTGCATGGTATACTTGAGAAATCCACCAACTATCTATCCTTTACATTTTATCTAAAAGAAAAACAAAATCTTATACCTAGACACAAGTCTTCATCTTCTTGAAGTCTTTACTTGAAGGCTTCTCATCTTCTTGACTTGGTCCAAGCTTGATCCAAAAGCTCCTTGGATCACACCGTGCTAGTTCCAAATCTTGACATTTTATCCTTTGTTGAGCTATGCACCTACTAAGATCTTGATAATGAATCTGTCACTAATTAAACACAAGATCATTAGTAAATATAACTTCATGAGTTGATCATCATCAAAACTAGGGTGATAGGCCTTTGGGCCAACAATCTCCCCCTTTTTGATGATGACAAAACTCATGAAGATATATATGCATGGATTAAAGCAAAGCTTCAAAGAAGCTCCACCTTAACTCATGCATAGACATAAATAATAATATATGACAATGAAGCTCATAAACATGTATGCAAGTATGGAGATAAAACATGCAACAAGCATAAATCAAAATCTTCTCCCATAAAAACATATATGCATAAATAACAAGGAAGACAAATACTTCTCCCCCTTAAGCAATGAAAACATGCATATAAACTCAAATACTTCTCCCCCTTTTTGTCAATCATCAACAAAGGGTTCAAAGTAAAAACAAATCAAACAAAATTTTCTCCCCCTTATTGTTAAAAACAAAGAGATCAAGAAGGGGTTAGTACAAATCAATTAATAAAGGTTTATATGCGATATACATTCATGAAGAGGAAGACGCTAAGTTAGCTTCCCTACACATATACATTACATGAAGAAGGGATGACAAGCCCTAACTCACATAACACATATTATGTAATGCATAAGAGGAGATGTGAAGCTCCCCCTACACACGTATATCATATAAAGAAGAGTTGTCAAGCTCCTCAATTTATAATATACTCAACATGAATCTATATGTAAAAGAGATGTTAAGCTCCCTTGCATATAGGCAATATAGATCAAAACATTTTTTTTTTGATTTTCTTAAACAAAATTTTTAAAAGTATCAGAGCTTTTGTAAAACAAACAAATTTTAAGATACCAAATTGAAAATAATCATTATTGTAAATCATATTGATATCAATTGAAATTTACAAATATGAAGTTGAAACATATTGATACCAATAGTAAACATAATGATCAAAAATTTTATTTTTCATCATAAACTTTGTGCTTTTTAAAAATGTGAACCAATTGTAAGTTAAGCACATGAAAATTATATATATGTATGAAATGAGTATACCAATTGAAATTGATACATACATATATAGAAACAAAATATGAGTATATACAAAATAAGTTCATATTGATACCAATTGAAACGATTCAATGATACCAATAGACATAACAATAAGATCAAGTGTATAACTCATAACCTACCACCCTTCATATGCTCAAGATAGAAGATTTTCAATGAAGCATACAAGGCATAATCGCCCATCCATCCTCCCATAGATGGTAGGGGTTTTCAAAAATAGATTTGAAAAATAAGCTTTGTTTGAAAAACTCTACCAAATGAAGAACAATTAACTAGTTAAAATAATTTTTTTGAAAAACTAGTTAAAGATCCTTCAAAAACATGAAATCATATGTTTTTCATAAACATAACTAGATACACAAAAATTTAAGCACTCATGGTCTATAAAGCTCAAAAATGATTTTAACAAAAGTGTGAGTGTTAAACGATCATGTAAATAGCATTTTTATGAAAATAGTCAATGAAGCTCAAAGAGATCATAAGTCACACATTTTTTTTTAAAAAAAAAATTTTCATTAAAAACACTAATCTTCATGGTATATGTATGATTAATCCAATCCTAACAATACACATACATATCCCAAATATAAAGAGTCTCTCAAATGTATTTGCATGAAGGCAAGAGACTCACGGGTATACATGTATATCTATTAGATTTGAATTAAAAATACATATACATGAAGTAAAGCATAAAAATTGGCAAAAACATGTATAAAAGTGAATCATCAAAACTAGTCTATACATATGCATATAGTGGATACAAGTGAGCATGAAGTTCAAATATATATGAATCAATTGTAATTCACTATTTGTATATGTATACATGCAAGTTTGACACATTCTACATCTAAGCATGTAAATACCACATGAAGCACACAAATCACAAAATATGAACATGCTATGAATATTATAAATGAATAAGCATGAACATAAAAAGTAGGAGTTTAGAGATTGATACCAACTCCAAAACTCCAAAAATGGTGGTTGTTCCACCAAGGCTCCTTGATAGCGGTGCTCCCAAATATGTGTCCTTTTAGTTCAATTGCACCCACCATCAAGGCACCGATCCTCTCACGTTTTGTGAGAGCCCTCACCTACATCAAAAGCAATTGGTGGGGGTTTTGGTACCCATATTTTCTTGGGTCCACGGGGGTTAGTATTGTGTTGAGGAACCCAAACATTTTTATTAGCAAAATTTAAAACATGCAACTTATCAAAACAAAATTTTGCTAAATGGCCTTTGCGGCCACAATGTGTACACTTGTACACCTTAGAATGCTTATGTGAATGTTTGTGATCGTGTTGTGCAACATAAGCAAATGCATGATGTGAGTGTGCATGAACATGGGGAACTTGTTTCTTTTGAAACAAGGATTCCAATTTAGTATGGTTAAATGCACAAGAGTTCAAGGTTGAACTCAACAATCCATTTTATTTTTCAAAACTTTTATCTCATTAGTGGTGGCATGTAAAGCATGATGAGATAAAGAATCATTTTTCTTCTTTTTAAAAACTTTTTCTTTTTCCTTTTCTTTTTCAAAAATTTTCTTTTTCAAAGAGTTATTTTCTTGAAAAATAATTTCTTTTTGAGTTTTCACCAAAATAATTTTATCTTTCAAATAGTGTTTCCTTCACATAAATCATTTAACTTAGACATGAGGGAAACATTTTCATTTTTCAAAAACTCATTTTCTTTTTCTAAGAATGCAATGTTAGATTTAAATGAATCTTGTTCTATATGCATGCAATCAACTTTCTTTTTCAAATTTTTATTTTCCTTTTTAATCATGTCATATTTTTCAAGCAATAATTGACAAAATGTAGAAAGCTCTTCATATGACATGTTATTATCCTCATCCTCGATTCGGAAGTTACCTCAAGGGGGTTATCCCCTTGGACCTTATAGCACACGTTGGAGGTGTCGCTTCTAACGTCCGAATCACTCCCCGCATAGTATTGATCATTTTCGCCAAGGGAGAGGAGGGTGTTCCAAACTACAAAAGCCAAATCAAAGTTAGAAATCCTAGATAAATAATCATCATTTATGGTAGATCTTAAAGCATGTAGAGCTTTTGCATTAGCCTCATATTCTTACTGATCAGCATGATTTTATACCATTTTTATACTCCTAATTATCTATTATTTGTATATAAATAATGCTACTCGGGTATATTTGATTATATTTTGCAGGGAATAGGTAAAAGAAAAAAAAAAGGAGAATCCGGATAATTTCAGCAATTAAATGCCGCAATTTGTAAAAGATTGGAGGATGCTTTTTGAGCATGCTGCGGTATTTTGGTCATAACTTTGGCTACAGGATCTCAAAAATAGCCATCCAGGATGCTACAGAAAGAGAATTCGAAGATCTACAACTTTTGTGTTGAGAGGTTTTGCTGATTCAGCCATTTACCTGCCCGTAAAAGTCAAAAAACATTCTGCTACTGTCAGTGGACCAAATCTGGGCGCAATTATGAAAGGTTGAGCGGGTTGAATGTAATTATTTTCTCTTGTGATATTCTTACTCCAGATTTGACTTGTAACTGAGATGGAAAGGAGAACATTTGTGAGAGTGTAATGTTTAGAGAAAATGTGAGAATAGCATTTTCATTGGCTTATAAAGCCAATGAAAGCTAGGGTTTTGGGAGTTTTTTTTTTCTAGGTTTTTTCTCTCATAATCAAGTCTTGGATTTTGGCCAATTTTTCAAAGTTATTTTCATCTGATGGAGGTATCTTCTAATTTCAATCTCAGATTTTAGAGGTAAGAATTTTATTTACAGTATTTTAATTTATTTTTTTTCCTGAAATTTATATGTCTATTAGTTTTATTTTAATCCTATAATCTAGATTTAAAAAAAATAAAAAGGACAATAGAGGGCGCATCTCTACGCCCTCCATTTGAAAACAAAAAGAAAAGAAAGAAAAGAAAACAGAGGGCGCAGATGCGCCCTCCAATTGAAAACAGGGGGCGCCCCCTGGCACCCCAATTTTGAAGAGGCAGGGGCGGCCCCAGGCGCCCCTGCAGGAAGGTTTTTTTTTTTTTAATTATCTTTTTTATTGATTTAATTTTATTTGTTTAATTAATTCATGTTTATAATTAATTATTTAATAAATTTTAGATAACTTTAAATTGATTTAATTAGTTTAGTTTATTGTTAATTCAACATGAGTAGGTAATTTTTCAGCGAGTACTTAGGGGAGATGAATCTAGACTTAATTCTTGTGGACCGAGTCAGTCTCCTATTTATGACGTATGCACATCAATTGACCTACTACTTTTAGGAAATTAAATTCTAGAATTACTGGATATTTGACAGGCTATGTATCGGGGGTTAATGGTCCATGCTTAGGGTCTGTCGCATTCATGTTATCTGTTTAATTTAGTTAATTCATCTTTGATGGACTATGTAACAGGATAATAGCTTGTGCTTAAATCTAGTGTCCAGAATTAATGTGCCTCTTAAACATAGAGATTTGGTGTGTATCACAAACTGGTATGGAGATCAAAATTGTCCGCTTGATGCTTGTTTAGGGGATTCGATCGTAGGTGCTTGACTTTTCTTTTACTCTAATTAGTTCACATAGTTCACAAGATCCATAAATCTTTTGATCCATTCGTGTAGAAGTGTCATAACCAAAAGAACCACCTGTCCCTGTGGACCGACCCTCAAGTGCTACATCGAACGACCGTGCACTTGCGGTATTTTAAACGAGGAGACAGAATCTCCCCATCAAGTTTTTGGCGCCGTTGCCGGGGACACGGTGTTCTATCTTTAGTTTTGACACCTATACCGAATTGTAAAAATTAAAAAAAAATCAAAAAAATAAAAAAAACAAATTAAAAAAAATAAATAAATAAAAAATCCTGTCCCCATGGCCTATCCAAATTCATTTGGTTACGATCCATTTTATAGGCCAGACCCTTCCTTCCATCCACCAAGCTCTCTTCCAGATTTTAATGAATACATCCATCCCACGAACTATTCATTTTCTTCATATCATCCCATGAGTTGTCATCACTGTCAAGATCCAAATCATCTTCAGAACAGTGTCCTTCGATAGGGTATTCGTTGGGACCAGGTCAAAATCAATTCCACACATTTCAAGACCTGCGAGCGAGCCTTATCCATCAAACTTCAATTCAAAGGGTTGGAATTGTCCTCAATTTTCTTGGGACCAATCATATCAGAATTCTCAACCTAATTGGTCCTACACTGAACCATCACCTCTATCTTGGAGATTTGACAATGATTATGAGAAACCGATGAGCACATTAGAGGAGAGTTTTAAAGCCATGCAGCAAACTATGGCCGAAACCAATCAGCAGTTAATCGAGGCATGTGCTCACATGGATAAGATAATGACTCATCTCAATCAACCTGTTCCAACCATAAGTCCAGATCAAGTTTAAGAGTTCCATCAACTTTCACAAATTGAGTTAAATGGCAATCAGGTGGACAAGGAACCAACACTAGAAGAAGCTTTTGAAACTTTCAGGCAAACTTCAAAGCAAGTGCTCTATGACACTAGAGACTGCTTAAACAGGCCAGTAAATGAGTTGGTTAGTGAGCAAGAGAAGAATTCCTTTTCTAGTCAACTAGTTCATGAACCAATGCCGACTCGACCCATGTCCATTCAAGAGCACATCAACTTTCATAAGATGAATAAAGACCAAACTGTTAGACCCGAAGAGCAAATCGTTGGCCATAGTGACATGTCTAATCATTCCATCAAGATGCCCTTCGAGTCCCAATTATTTCATCTTGATCAATTTGAAGAGCTTGAACATAAGAAGCCTGTTGAGGAAGTTGTGAAGGTCCATGAGGTGTACAAACATGATAATGATCCTCAGTGTCTGGATGAAGTGATTAGAAATTATTTGGCTACACATACAACTCATGTGGAGCCAGTTGAATCTTATTGTGAAGATGAATGTGACAATGATGAATTTTTGTTTCAAGAGAAATTTGAGGATGAATTTTCTAAGTTCTGTGAAAAGACAAGTGTTGAGGAGCAGAAAATTGCATCCACTCATATGGAGAAAATGGAACACACTGATCAAAATTGTGAGAATGTCTACATGGATAATGAGTCTTTGTTTCTTGATGAGCTTTTTGTTGAAGAGTATGATCACAATGATGAGAAAACATGTGTTGAGGATCTTGAGTTTAGAGTTCCCTTTGAGAAAACAAAACTCGATTTGAGTATCTTCACTTTCGATGAGCCAACCAATGATCATACTTTTCAAACTTGATTCAAGAATCTCTAATTAATCAAAGCTTTGAAACCCTATTTGAAGACGACTCATATATCTGAATGAATCGGTTAGGGATGCTTTGGTTAATTACACACCTCCAAAGAAAATTGTTGATTTAAGTTTTGAGGTGATGTTTGAGGATGAGCTTAATTCATAGGCAATCATATTATGGACACTCCAATTATATCGTGTAAAAATGATGAATTTGTGAGGAGGTATGGAAAGAAGAGAAGGAAGAGATGGAGGAAAGTGATGAACAAGATGGAGAGGATGAAATTAAAAATAACAAAAAGATTAACCTCTCCACTTTGTCCATTAAAGAGAACCCATTGGAATGATGGGAAGCGAGCTCGAGGGAATAGACCTAGAAAGATCTAGGTATGGGGAGGTGTGAAATTGTACATATGTAAATATTTGTTTTATTATTTTTTTTCTTTTAGTTGTTGAGTCTTTTTATTTCTCTTTAGTTGGTTGAGTCAGTTTTAGTGAGTCTTTTATTTCTCTTTCTCTAACCTATGTGCCGAGTTTATTACAAGTGATACAGGATAAGCAAGGAGGCATCCACCACACACATGGAGAATTTTCGTTGATTCGACAACTTGATTTTCTACTGCACTGTGAGTATTTCTAATTCTAGCATACTGTTTATATTTCTATATCTTTTGTATGCTTGGATTGAAGGATCATCATGATTGTGTGCTTGTTTTGGATGTGTAAATTACATGCTACATTATTTTTATCTCTGTATTCATTTGTGTGCATGAGAACATGACACAGTTTAGGTGTGGGGAGGGAGATTCACATTTTTTTTTCTTTTAGGAGTTTTTTTTATTTTGTTTTGCTTTTAGATTTTTTTCCCTTTCTTTATCTTTATTTTCTTTTAGGAGTCTTAAAAAAAAAAAAAAAAAAGAAAGTTGAAAATTTTCTGCAAATGATTAGCTAGTATGTGAGTGATTTAGTATCCGTGAGTGGATTTTAAAGGTAAGATCAAAATGAAAGAATCATAAAATCTTAAAATAAAGATTAGAATCTAAAACGGACATACCATCTAAACTTAGTCTAAGTGATTATGTACCCAATAGCACTTACACTATTAGTTCATAGGCTTGGGATATTGATTGCAACTATTAAAAAAAAAAGGAGAAAAAAAAAGAAAAAATAATCTATAATAAAATAAATATTAATAAGTCTTGTCTTGCGGCCTCAGTTGCTTGAGTAATTAAGTCCGTAGGAGTGTTTTTACACTTATTGCCCTAAGACCATCTAGTTTGGGAGCATTGGCCCAAAGCTCGCTACATGGGTAGCTGAGAAAGCCTAATAGGACAAGATACTATAAAAATAATATAATAATTTTGATTATCAATTAGCTAGGTATCTTGGCCTCAGGAAGCCTTGGTATCTACGCGAAAGATAGTTAAAAAAAATTAAAAAAAAAAGAAAAAAAGAAAAAAAAAGTATGAGTGTTGTAATTAAATATTCCCAAGCTTAAGAACTATATCACGATCACGGGGTACATAGGATCTGAAACTTAGGATAGGTGGTGTAAAGTTTTGGATTTGAGACTTTATGTTATAGTCGATATGATTTCTTGAATTGAGGTTTTACTTGAAAATGAAACTCATAAAAATTGATGATCTTGCTAGCTAGTTAACAAAAAAAAAAAAAGATTTGTTTTTCTTTTCTTGATTTTCGGTTATCCTTATTTTACTTTTATTTATTTCTTAATCTCTAAAAATTTTCTTGGATTTTGTGGGTGTAATCCGCTGAAAACCCTCACGAGACAAAACTCGTCCTCTAGGGGTAACCTAGGGTTTAACGGCTTGTTGCACATGCTAAGTGTAACCGTGATTCCTACGAAAGTGAGTTAAGATAGTTTAGTTTTTCTTTTTATTAGTTTTGCTCGAGGACTAGCAAAAGATAGGTGTGGGGGTATTTGATCAGCATGATTTTATACCATTTTTATACTCCTAATTATCTATTATTTGTATATAAATAATGCTACTCGGGTATATTTGATTATATTTTGCAGGGAATAGGTAAAGAAAAAAAAAGGAGGAATCCGGATAATTTCAGCAATTAAATGCCGCAATTTGTAAAAGATTGGAGGATGCTTTTTGAGCATGCTGCGGTATTTTGGTCATAACTTTGGCTACAGGATCTCAAAAATAGCCATCCAGGATGCTACAGAAAGAGAATTCGAAGATCTACAACTTTTGTGTTGAGAGGTTTTGCTGATTCAGCCATTTACCTGCCCGTAAAAGTCAAAAAACATTCTGCTACTGTCAGTGGACCAAATCTGGGCGCAATTATGAAAGGTTGAGCGGGTTGAATGTAATTTATTTTCTCTTGTGATATTCTTACTCCAGATTTGACTTGTAACTGAGATGGAAAGGAGAACATTTGTGAGAGTGTAATGTTTAGAGAAAATGTGAGAATAGCATTTTCATTGGCTTATAAAAGCCAATGAAAGCTAGGGTTTTGGGAGTTTTTTCTTTCTAGGTTTTTTTCTCTCATAATCAAGTCTTGGATTTTGGCCAATTTTTCAAAGTTATTTTCATCTGATGGAGGTATCTTCTAATTTCAATCTCAGATTTTAGAGGTAAGAATTTTATTTACAGTATTTTAATTTATTTTTTTTCCTGAAATTTATATGTCTATTAGTTTTATTTTAATCTTATAATCTAAATTTTAAAAAAAAAAAGGACAATAGAGGGCGCATCTCTGCGCCCTCCATTTGAAAACAAAAAAAAAGAAAAGAAAAGAAAACAGAGGGCGCAGATGCGCCCTCCAATTGAAAACAGGGGGCGCCCCCTGGCGCCCCAATTTTGAAGAGGCAGGGGCGGCCCCAGGCGCCCCTGCAGGAAGGTTTTTTTTTTAATTCTTTTTTATTGATTTAATTTTATTTGTTTAATTAATTCATGTTTATAATTAATTATTTAATAAATTTTAGATAACTTTAAATTGATTTAATTAGTTTAGTTTATTGTTAATTCAACATGAGTAGGTAATTTTTCAGCGAGTACTTAGGGGAGATGAATCTAGACTTAATTCTTGTGGACCGAGTTAGTCTCCTATTTATGACGTATGCACATCAATTGACCTACTACTTTTAGGAAATTAAATTCTAGAATTACTGGATATTTGACAGGCTATGTATCGGGGGTTAATGGTCCATGCTTAGGGTCTGTCGCATTCATGTTATCTGTTTAATTTAGTTAATTCATCTTTGATGGACTATGTAACAGGATAATAGCTTGTGCTTAAATCTAGTGTCCAGAATTAATGTGCCTCTTAAACATAGAGATTTGGTGTGTATCACAAACTGGTATGGAGATCAAAATTGTCCGCTTGATGCTCGTTTAGGGGATTCGATCCTAGGTGCTTGACTTTTCTTTTACTCTAATTAGTTCACATAGTTCACAAGATCCATAAATCCTTTGATCCATTCGTGTAGAAGTGTCATAACCAAAGAACCACCTGTCCCTGTGGACCGACCCTCAAGTGCTACATCGAACGACCGTGCACTTGTGGTATTTTAAACGAGGAGACAGAATCTCCCCATCAAGTTTTTGGCGCCGTTGCCGGGGACACGGTGTTCTATCTTTAGTTTTGACACCTATACCGAATTGTAAAAATTAAAAAAAAAATCAAAAAAATCAAAAAAAAAACAAATTAAAAAAAATAAATAAATAAAAAATCCTGTCCCCATGGCCTATCCAAATTCATTTGGTTACGATCCATTTTATAGGCCAGACCCTCCCTTCCATCCACCAAGCTCTCTTCCAGATTTTAATGAATACATCCATCCCACGAACTATTCATTTTCTTCATATCATCCCATGAGTTGTCATCACTGTCAAGATCCAAATCATCCTTCAGAACAGTGTCCTTCGATAGGGTATTCGTTGGGACCAGGTCAAAATCAATTCCACACATTTCAAGGACCTGCGAGCGAGCCTTATCCATCAAACTTCAATTCAAAAGGGTTGGAATTGTCCTCAATTTTCTTTGGACCAATCATATCAGAATTCTCAACCTAATTGGTCCTACACTGAACCATCACCTCTATCTTGGGGATTTGACAATGATTATGAGAAACCGATGAGCACATTAGAGGAGAGTTTTAAAGCCATGCAGCAAACTATGGCCGAAACCAATCAGCAGTTAATCGAGGCATGTGCTCACATGGATAAGATAATGATTCATCTCAATCAACCTGTTCCAACCATAAGTCCAGATTGTTCAAGAGTTCCATCAACTTTCACAAATTGAGCTAAATGGCAATCAGGTGGACAAGGAACCAACACTAGAAGAAGCTTTTGAAACTTTCAGGCAAACTTCAAAGCAATTGCTCTATGACACTAGAGACTGCTTAAACAGGCCAGTAAATGAGTTGGTTAGTGAGCAAGAGAAGAATTCCTTTTCTAGTCAACTAGTTCATGAACCAATGCCGACTCGACCCATGTCCATTCAAGAGCACATCAACTTTCATAAGATGAATAAAGACCAAACTGTTAGACCCGAAGAGCAAATCGTTGGCCATAGTGACATGTCTAATCATTCCATCGAGATGCCCTTCGAGTCCCAATTATTTCATCTTGATCAATTTGAAGAGCTTGAACATAAGAAGCCTGTTGAGGAAGTTGTGAAGGTCCATGAGGTGTACAAACATGATAATGATCCTCAGTGTCTGGATGAAGTGATTAGAAATTATTTGGCTACACATACAACTCATGTGGAGCCAGTTGAATCTTATTGTGAAGATGAATGTGACAATGATGAATTTTTGTTTCAAGAGAAATTTGAGGATGAATTTTTTAAGTTCTGTGAAAAGACAAGTGTTGAGGAGTAGAAAATTGCATCCACTCATATGGAGAAAATGGAACACACTGATCAAAATTGTGAGAATGCCTACATGGATAATGAGTCTTTGTTTCTTGATGAGCTTTTTGTTGAAGAGTATGATCACAATGATGAGAAAACATGTGTTGAGGATCTTGAGTTTAGAGTTCCCTTTGAGAAAACAAAACTCGATTTGAGTATCTTCACTTTCGATGAGCCAACCAATGATCATACTTTTCAAAACTTGATTCAAGAATCTCTAATTAATCAAAGCTTTGAAACCCTATTTGAAGACGAACTCATATATCTGAATGAATCGGTTAGGGATGCTTTGGTTAATTACACACCTCCAAAGAAAATTGTTGATTTAAATTTGTGGTGATATTTGAGGATGAGCTTAAATTCATAGGCAATCATATTATGGACACTCCAATTATATCGTGTAAAAATGATGAATTTGTGAGGAGGTATGGAAAGAAGAGAAGGAAGAGATGGAGGAAAGTGATGAACAAGATGGAGAGGATGAAATTAAAATAACAAAAAGATTAACCTCTCCACTTTGTCCATTAAAGAGAACCCATTGGAATGATGGGAAGCGAGCTCGAGGGAATAGACCTAGAAAGATCTAGGTATGGGGGAGGTATGAAATTGTACATATGTAAATATTTGTTTATTATTTTTTTTCTTTTAGTTGTTGAGTCTTTTTATTTCTCTTTTAGTTGGTTGAGTCAGTTTTAGTGAGTCTTTTATTTCTCTTTCTCTAACCTATGTGCCGAGTTTATTACAAGTGATACAGGATAAGCAAGGAGGCATCCACCACACACATGGAGAATTTTCGTTGATTCGACAACTTGATTTTCTACTGCACTGTGAGTATTCTAATTCTAGCATACTGTTTATATTTCTATATCTTTTGTATGCTTGGATTGAAGGATCATCATGATTGTAAGCTTGTTTTGGATGTGTAAATTACATGCTACATTATTTTTATCTCTGTATTCATTTGTGTGCATGAGAACATGACACAGTTTAGGTGTGGGGAGGGAGATTCACATTTTTTTCTTTTAGGAGTTTTTTTTATTTTGTTTTGCTTTTAGATTTTTTTTACCTTTCTTTATCTTTATTTTCTTTTAGGAGTCTTAAAAAAAAAAAAAAAAGAAAGTTGAAAATTTTCTACAAATGATTAGCTAGTATGTGAGTGATTTAGTATCCATGAGTGGATTTTAAAGGTAAGATCAAAATGAAAGAATCATAAAATCTTAAAATAAAGATTAGAATCTAAAACGGACATACCATCTAAACTTAGTCTAAGTGATTATGTACCCAATAGCACTTACACTATTAGTTCATAGGCTTGGGATATTGATTGCAACTATTAAAAAAAAAAGGAGAAAAAAAAGAAAAAAAATCTATAATAAAATAAATATTAATAAGTCTTGTCTTGCGGCCTCAGTTGCTTGAGTAATTAAGTCCGTAGGAGTGTTTTTACACTTATTGCCCTAAGACCATCTGGTTTGGGAGCATTGGCCCAAAGCTCGCTACATGGGTAGCTGAGAAAGCTAATAGGACAAGATACTATAAAAATAATATAATAATTTTGATTATCAATTAGCTAGGTATCTTGGCCTCAGGAAGCCTTGGTATCTACGCGAAAGATAGTTAAAAAAAATTAAAAAAAAAAAGAAAAAAAAAGTATGAGAGTTGTAATTAAATATTCCCAAGCTTAAGAACTATATCACGATCACGGGGTACATAGGATCTGAAACTTAGGACAGGTGGTGTAAAGTTTTGGATTTGAGACTTTATGTTATAGTCGATATGATTTCTTGAATTGAGGTTTTACTTGAAAATGAAACTCATAGAAATTGATGATCTTGCTAGCTAGTTAACAAAAAAAAAAAAAGATTTGTTTTTCTTTTCTTGATTTTCGGTTATCCTTATTTTACTTTATTTATTTCTTAATCTCTAAAAATTTTCTTGGATTTTGTGGGTGTAATCCGTTGAAAACCCTCACGAGACAAAACTCGTCCTCTAGGGGTAACCTAGGGGTTTAACGGCTTGTTGCACATGCTAAGTGTAACCGTGATTCCTACGAAAGTGAGTTAAGATAGTTTAGTTTTTCTTTTTATTAGTTTTGCTCGAGGACTAGCAAAAGATAGGTGTGGGGGTATTTGATCAGCATGATTTTATACCATTTTTATACTCCTTATTATCTATTATTTGTATATAAAATAATGCTACTCGGGTATATTTGATTATATTTTGCAGGGAATAGGTAAAAGAAAAAAAAAGGAGGAATCCGGATAATTTCAGCAATTAAATGCCGCAATTTGTAAAAGATTGGAGGATGCTTTTTGAGCATGCTGCGGTATTTTGGTCATAACTTTGCTACAGGATCTCAAAAATAGCCATCCAGGATGCTACAGAAAGAGAATTCGAAGATCTACAACTTTTGTGTTGAGAGGTTTTGCTGATTCAGCCATTTACCTGCCCGTAAAAAGTCAAAAACATTCTGCTACTGTCAGTGGACCAAATCTGGGCGCAATTATGAAAGGTTAGCGGGTTGAATGTAATTTATTTTCTCTTGTGATATTCTTACTCCAGATTTGACTTGTAACTGAGATGGAAAGGAGAACATTTGTGAGAGTGTAATGTTTAGAGAAAATGTGAGAATAGCATTTTCATTGGCTTATAAAAGCCAATGAAAGCTAGGGTTTTGGAGTTTTTTCTTTTCTAGGTTTTTTCCTCTCATAATCAAGTCTTGGATTTTGGCCAATTTTTCAAAGTTATTTTCATCTGATGAAGGTATCTTCTAATTTCAATCTCAGATTTTAGAGGTAAGAATTTCATTTACAGTATTTTAATTTATTTTTTTTTCCTAAAATTTATATGTCTATTAGTTTTATTTTAATCCTATAATCTAGATTTAAAAAAAAAAAAAAGGACAATAGAGGGCCGCATCTCTGCGCCTCCATTTGAAAACAAAAAAAAAAGAAAAAGAAAAGAAAAGAAAACACAGGCGCAGATGCGCCCTCCAATTGAAAACAGGGGGCGCCCCCTGGCGCCCCAATTTTGAAGAGGCAGGGGCGGCCCCAGGCGCCCCTGCAGGAAGGTTTTTTTTTTTTAATTATCTTTTTTATTGATTTAATTTTATTTGTTTAATTAATTCATGTTTATAATTAATTATTTAATAAATTTTAGATAACTTTAAATTGATTTAATTAGTTTAGTTTATTGTTAATTCAACATGAGTAGGTAATTTTTTAGCGAGTACTTAGGGGAGATGAATCTAGACTTAATTCTTGTGGACCGAGTTAGTCTCCTATTTATGACGTATGCACATCAATTGACCTACTACTTTTAAGAAATTAAATTCTAGAATTACTGGATATTTGACAGGCTATGTATCGGGGGTTAATGGTCCATGCTTAGGGTCTGTCGCATTCATGTTATCTGTTTAATTTAGTTAATTCATCTTTGATGGACTATGTAACAGGATAATAGCTTGTGCTTAAATCTAGTGTCCAGAATTAATGTGCCTCTTAAACATAGAGATTTGGTGTGTATCACAAACTGGTATGGAGATCAAAATTGTCCGCTTGATGCTCGTTTAGGGGATTCGATCGTAGGTGCTTGACTTTTCTTTTACTCTAATTAGTTCACATAGTTCACAAGATCCATAAATCTTTTGATCCATTCGTGTAGAAGTGTCATAACCAAAAGAACCACCTGTCCCTGTGGACTGACCCTCAAGTGCTACATCGAACGACCGTGCACTTGCGGTATTTTAAACGAGGAGACAGAATCTCCCCATCACTTACCATTTAAACAATATGCATTATTGGTTGTGGCAAGATAAACATGAATACCTAAGGCTTTGAGGTACAAGGACATCTTCACCTTCCATATATGGATGTTAACAATGTCAAACATGGGTGGTGACATGAAGTCCATGGTGTGTGTACAAATATTGTGATTAGCCTAAAATGAGGATCTTTAACTCTAGGTTGTTAGACCAAATCAGAGTACCAAGCTCTGATACTAATTGAAGGTTCACCTAGAGGGGGGTGAATAGGTGATGGCTAATCTAATGGTCACTTAATGATGAATGATGCAAATAATGCGGAAGCTAAAAACAATTATGACCAAATAAAAACTTTTACACTAAACACCACGTATAACCAAAGTGTGTTGCCGAATTCCCCATGAAGGGCTCTGGACAAACTCCTCTAGATTCCCCTTGAATGGGTTGAGGTGCCGCGTTGACTCTCTTGGTTAAATACAAGTGTTAGCAAACAACCCAAGCAAGTATATATCAATATGAGCACAAGGAATATATCATGCATATAAAGGTAAAGACAAGATAAGTAATGCAAGATATAACAAGGAGATAGAGAGAGAGAAAAGGCAATCGCAAACACAAGGGTATGTTTCGAGGTTCGAGCACACTTGCTCTACATCCCCGCCTTCGACACACGAAGGATTTTCACTATGCAAGATCCCAATGGATCTCTCCTCGGTGCCGCAACACCTACAAGCCCTCGGACTCTCTAGTCCCGTACACACGCAAGCTCACTAGCTCGCCGAGGCCGCACCTCAAACACGAAGAGTTCGCACCCGAACCCTAAACACAACCACGAGCACACTTGCCCGTCTCCTCAAAGAAACAAATGAAGTCTTTGGTGATCACAACACTTTGATCACCTAAAAACAATTTCACTACAACACACCTATAGGATGAATAATCAATGGATAGCTCAAGTGTGGTGTGAGAAAAACAAGGATGAAAGCTATGGTGAAAAACTCAAGAAATTTCTTTTAACACACTCTAAATAAAACTCCCTTTAGATTGGAAGTATTAGCTCTCTATTTTGTGGAGAAAAACTCTTCTGAAAGAATAGGAAAAACTGGCTCTAAAAGTCTCCCAAATCTTGGTTCAAAACAATGACCAAACCCCCAAATTTATAGGCCAGAAAAATATAGCCGTTGGGGTCTGTCAGAGCTGCCGGTCGACCCGTGCGGTCGACCGCCAACGGTCAGAAATCCGACCGTTGGAGCCACGGTCGACCGCCGGGTCGACCGACCCACTGGAGCTGAGAGTTGAACTCTCTGTCGGTCGACCCGTACGGTCGGCCGAACTTTCCAGAGAGCAGAGCTCTCTGGAGCGGTCGACCGGCACGGTCGGTCGTCCTCCAGTACACAAAGGCGTGCACATCTGTGCACGTCGGTCGACCGGTCCGGTCGGCCGACTCCAGGATTAGTCGACTATAAAGGTTACTAGTCGACTTATCCGAAGCCTGAAACAGTTTTCTGAGATTAAAAAGTTAGACTTTTTGGCTCAAATAAAATCCCATAAAATACATAAAAATCTACAAAAATAGTTTAACCAATATACTTTGATAATCAAACACGCTTGCACAAAATCAAGGCATGTTATAAAAGATTGGACTATTTTTGTAACTTGAAAATATTTGGCTCATGATAAAAAACTATTTTTCCAAAATAATATTTTCCAAAACATATTTTTTCAAATCTTCATCAAATACAAAAACAAGATATACATTTAAGGCATAGTGTGTATGGATATGATCCACTACACAATCATAATGAAATATCTATGTTTTTGTCATAAAGCTCTAAACTTGGTTTTGGTTAAAAGATAAGTATATGGGAAACACCAAAATCATCTTGAAATATATGTTTGGTTTTTGGTTAAAATTCTTTTCTAAAAATAAACTAAATCAAGAGTGTGTGTGCATGGTATACTTGAGCAATCCACCAACTATCTATCCTTTACATTTTATCTAAAAGAAAAACAAATCTTATACCTAGACACAAGTCTTCATCTTCTTGAAGTCTTTACTGAAGGCTTCTCATCTTCTTGACTTGGTCCAAGCTTGATCCAAAGCTCCTTGGATCACACCGTGCTAGCTCTAAATCTTGACATTTTATCCTTTGTTGAGCTATGCACCTACTAAGATCTTGATAATGAATCTGTCACTAATTAAACACAAGATCATTAGTAACATAACTTCATGACTTCATGAGTTGATCATCATCAAAACTAGGGTGATAGGCCTTTGGGCCAACAACAGAGATATATTCTCTTGAATTCAGAGACTTTTAGAGAGCTGCTTCTCTAATCAGGGTGCTGATACCCTAATACCTCCCTCTTCTCAAGGAATCTCCGGAACCAGGCAAGAAGGAATTCCTAAGTGAAGGCGGTTTTGAGAAGTAAAAAGAGGGTTCTACCAAACTTCTGTTCTCCGATTCCTGGAACCAGGCGAGAAGGAAATCTCATCGCTCGCATCGTCAAAGGGACAAAGTGGTCGCACGCTGACCAGACTCCTATCGGCATACTTCTCCAGAATCTCTGAGGAGATCTACTTGTAATCTTTTATATTACTTGTAATTTAGCTCCTCAACTTCTCTTTTTATAAGTTTTCCCCTTTGCAAATCAATGTAAAACACACAAAAAATGACTAAAATTCTTCTTTTAGTTCTTAAAAAGAAAATAAAAAAGAGTTATAATTAAGTTAAGAAGAAAGTAGTAGATTGGGAAGGTGGTGAAAATAGAAAATAGATTTATACAAAGAAATTAAAAAGAGTGAATAAAAGAGTTTGGAGATGGCAGTGATCTAAACTAAGGATTAAAAGAAAGAAAAAGAAAAGTAAAGAACTTATCTATCTCTTCCGGTTGATGACTTAGAATCCTTGTCAATGGTGTAAAGGCGAGCGAAGCATGACAGATGAGATCTTCCCCATTCCCGATCTATCCTACGAAATGAAGGTGCAAGCTATACTACCATAAAAATGGTTGTTCATTACTATAGGCCATCAACAACACTTACAAGGATGAGGCAACTTCGAAGCTGTTAGAGTCATTTGGATTCACAAACACAAAAGAAAGAAGCAATAAAAATAAGTAGAAAAAGAAACTTTGATTGAATTGAATAACAATAAAAAAAAGGAAGAATACTTACATCGATGTCACTCTCAGTACAAGCGTCGGTCTTGTTTCTCCCATGAAACTCTTCTTCGATCTCAGTTACATTAAAAAATTACATTAAAAAGAGAAAGAAAAATCTAAGTTAAACTTATACAGAAATCTATTCTATTCTATACTTCATCGTCCCTTTTTCCTCTAAACAATGCAGTATTTATAGGTGAAATGGAGAGATGAAGGTGTGAAAAGATAGGGGAGCAAAATGCTCCCCGTATCTTAACCAAATGGCCGCAGAAACGCGGCTCTGGCCGTGTTGCCGCCACTTGGATGTGGTCAAATGGCCACATCGACCACATCCAGGGAGTGACTGATCCTCGTTTGATTTCATCCCCTTTTGTCCAACTAGATTTCCTGTTTGATCTCTGATTTTGATCTGATCTTCGGTGATCCTTAAGCTAACCGATTTGGATTCATATAAATCTGAATTAACTTATTTTATTTGATGTGATCCTCCCTGATATGCATTGATCTTCAGCTAGAATCGCCTCTATCCTTCTAAATATTTATCTTCATCTTTAATTAAGATTTAAATGCAATTAAATCAGAATTAAGTGGGCTTTTGGGCTCATTTCTTTTCCATCTCCATTAGTAATGGGCCTGCATTTTATTAAACAAAAATAAGGCTAAATACATGATTTATTAGACAATAAATATGAGAATGTGATATTATATATGCAATATAGGTGACCAATCAATTAGTCTTGCACCATAAGTTTCTGTTAGAGGTTATTAGTCAACTAGACTGGGTTCAACATCAACTATTAGTCGACTACCCTGATGAGTCGACTAGTCTGTGTAAGCATGTGCATCTATTTACTAAATCTCTTAGCATCATGTATATACACATATATACACATTACTACACAAAAACTCTAAACAATACATACATATATGTGCACATACATATATGTACACACTTCTATACATCAAACTCTCATCAACGCATGCACACACACATATTTACCCATCCATACATGAAAGTAATACGAAATAAACTTTCAAATTTTTCAGGGTGTTACATTCACTCCACCTAAATAAAATTTTGTCCCTGAAATTCGCTATGCAGGCAATTAAAATCAAACATATAAAATACACATCACACATGATGGGTTAGCACAGCTATGTATATTCTGGCTTCTAATTGCAAGAAACTGATATTTCAAAGGAATAATCTAAATAAGAAAATCTTCTTGTATATATCATATATCTCGCGCAGTTATAGACTAAATATACATGATCTATGTTAATCCAACATCTAAATAAACAATTATCACGTCATCATACCAAATAATAAAATGAAATCACACAGCCTCATACACGGGCCTATACATAAATATAAAGTCCGCATAGTTTCCCATATGTCGAATGCATGCAATAATTCAGACAACACGAAAAATCACACACGCATATACACGTGTCCATACACACAATGCAGAGCCCATGTAGCTATCACATGCGTCGAATGCATGCAACAATTCAAACAAAATAGAATCACTCAATATCAATTGTAAGGCACCCAAAACATCAAGTAGATTTCAACTCAATTAAAATCAATAACATAAAAAAAATGATTTTTTATACAAATAGCATAATATATACAATCATGCAATCGTCCTCACTCGGACTCATGATACTGTTGATTATAGACTCGAAAAATCCTAAAAAATCTTATACTTGCTCCAAACTTAGACACATGTTATGAAAACCCAGGACACTAGAATCTAGAGCTTTGATACCAATTGTAACGCCCCTAAATTTTCACACATCAGCTGTGTCGATTAGACTGCAATCTGACAGAAACTTTAAGAGCCGTTATAATATGATACATAACTCAAGAAATTCAAATATAAATATTGAAATCACCTAGAGGGGGTGAATAGGTGATTATGCTAATCAATACACAAATTTAAAAATGAGATGATGCAACAATCACTCAAAGCAAGATTAGAAGCCGAATACCCTGTGAAGGGCTCTGAACTCCTTTCTCGTGATTCCTCTAAATAAGAGTTTGAGGTGAGCAATGCAATCTTATTGTGAGAGTATAGATTGACAATATATGAATGAATGAAAAGCAAGTAAATAACACAAGTAAAGTTCGAGCACCTTGCTCTACGTCTCCACCTTCACCCAAAAGGATTTCCGATCCACTAGAAATTCCACAAAGGATTACAACCACTAGGGAGTACCCAACTCCTCAATCACACTCCTCTAGTCCAGAGGTAGTGGAGCAACAAATACAATAATCACTTGGTGATCAAAGACCACAAACTCTCTTTTGAAAAACTTTTCTTTACAAAACCCTAGAGAATAATGTATAGAATTGAAGCTCAAGGTTTGTAAGTGAAAAATGAAACAAAGTAGAAGAGAGTTTTGATTCAAAAACTTTAGAGAGAAATCAGAGATTAGAGCACAAAAACTGAGAATAAAAACTTTTTTCAAGAATACTCAATCTTTTGATTTCTTTGCAAATGTTATTGTAATTCTCCTCAACCCCATCCACCCCTATTTATACGATATAGGTAGGGATTAAAGGGTAAATGTTAATTTGACTAATTAGGAAGGATAAGACCCAAAATCAGCCTAAAATCACGTTTGGAGAATAAAAACACGTTTTAAAATATGTTTAAAAAACTAGTCGTTTGGCTGATAATACACTCACGGTCGACCAGCCGGTCGACCGGTTTTCAAAAAAAATTGACCGTTACCAGGCTCCGGTTGACCGTCTCAAACAGAGAGTTGGGTGCAGTCAGTCGATCGACCGTCCGGTCGCCCTACATGGCGTACGGTCGACCGCCCGATCGACCGGATAACGTGCACACATGCACGCACCCAACGGTCAGAACTGCGGTCGACCACACGGTCGACCGTTCTGACCTGTAATAAAGCCGGTCGACCGCCCAGTCGACCGCAATAGGTCAAAACAGAAATTTTTAGGAAATGTTTTTTAAGATATGTTTATTTTCAAAAATGATTTTTGTCAAGACTTTGTAAAATACAGTAAATTAAGTTTGCAAATACTGAAATAGGTCTATTAAAATATTTTACACAAGAGACAAAAATAATCTTTTAAAAAAAACATGTGCAATTTTTGTGTGGGGGGAATTTGAGCTTCAACACTATATACTATCCTTTAACAAACTAACAAAAATGAAGTCTATATAAGAAGGTGTCTCTGAATCGCGTTGCCGAGCTAGATCCTCCTTTCCTATGAAAAATTCCTCTTGCGCTATCAACCTTACAACATGCTTAAAGCCATCAAGACTTGTACAAACCTGAAATTCACTCTAGAATCTTTATTAATACCAAATAGCTTTTATATGTTTTGTTATCATCAAAACATGTATAAATGGAGAGTGTATCTTTTGGGCCAACAATCTCCCCCTTTTTGATGATGACAAAATATATAAGCTCCCCCTCAAATAATGCTATATTAAATAAGTAATGCTATTTGAAACAAGTATAAAACATCAACTCATTATTTGAGAAAATAAAAAAAAAACACCAAAATATAAACAAAACATATAAAGGTAAACAATAAAACATAAAACCCAATCCGCACATATTTCTCCCCTTTTTGTCATACATCAAAAAGGGATATAATAGTAAGAAAACTTCCTTATTCAACAACACAAACATTAGTTAACCACATATAAAAGAAAATCTATTATAGTCAAGTGGTTTAGTGAAAATATCGGCAAGTTGAAATCGGAAGAAACATAATCAATATCAATATCACCTTTCTCAAAATGATCTCTAAGGAAATGATATCTAATCTCAATATGCTTGCTCTTACTATGTTGATTTGCATTCTTAGTCATATGAATTGTACTAGTATTATCACAAAATATTTTAATATGGTCATAATGCAAATCATAATCAAGGAGAGTATGTTTCATCCAAATGACTTGAGTACACAAGCCCCCGCCGCAACATACTCCGCCTGGGCGGTTGAGAGGGCTACCAAATTTTGTTCTTGGAAGACCATGAAACAAGACAATTACCAAGAAATTGACATGTTCCACTAGTACTGTTCCTATCCACTCTACAACCCGCATAGTCGGCATCCGAAAACTCGTCATTGAGAATTCTCTGGTCTTCGGATACCATAAACCCATTCCAATAGTGCCCTTAACATAACGAATAATACGTTTTACTGCAATTAAATGAGATTCTTTGGGACAAGATTGGAATCTAGCACAAAGACACACTAAACATAATATCCGGCCTACTAGCCGTTAAATACAACAAACTACCAATCATGCTTCTATATAATTTTACATCAACACACTTACCTTGGTCATCCTTATGAAGCTTGGTGGTGGCGGCCATGGGAGTATTGCAAATTTTTGAGTCTTCAAGCCCAAATTTCTTGATGAGTTTCTTGGAGTACTTGGCTTAACATATGAAAATCCCATCACGCATTTGCTTGATTTGGAGTCCAAAAAATAGTTCAATTCACCCATCAATGACATCTCAAATTCACGTTGCATATATTGTTCAAACTCCTTGCAAAGTAATTCATTAGTAGAACTAAAGATTTTATCATTAACATATATTTGTACTATGATAATGTCCTACCAACATGATTAGTAAATAATGGGGTGTCTACTTTGCCTTTAACAAAATCATTTGATAGAAAAAAACTAGAAAGCCTTTCATACTGATCGTACATATATTTTGTATTCTTTTCATTACACTCCTACGTTTATCGTGTAATAAATCTGTTAATTTTCTTGTCTTAAATATCTATTTTGCAGAAGATAATAATGAAGAGAAAGAGGATTAAACTAATAAATACCAGTTAAAATCAGATTTAACTGGATCTATTTGGTTAGCTGAGGATGATCCCAGATCTAGTTAAAACAAATCAAGGATTGGGGCAAATGTTCAGCTGAAGATCAGAGCAAATTAGAAAGATAACACCAAATGGAAACCAATAAAATTCAGATTTTTATAAATTCATTTTGTTAGCTAAAGATCAACCAAGGATAATATCAAATGCAGAGAGACAAATGGATAGAGAAGATCAACGGATGAGATGAAGCAAGTTTGACTCAGATTCTGATTGGATACATTTTAGTATTTGAATCATAAGTTTGGCTAAAGAATCTCAAATTTGATGATTCAAGATGATCCAGAAAGCAGACTTATAGGGCTACAACTCTTATGCTGATCACTATTTCTAATTCTGTCATTTGATAAGTTATATTCAGCAATTAACACGCCAATAGACTGCAGATCAGAACTGAATATCTACATCAATCAAGTTTGGAGATAAGGGGAGGATTCAAATTTAGAAATAGCCAGCTTTCCCTATCTTTATACTCCTCTAACATCTGCATTTCTTTTATAAATACCTGCAATCTCAAAGGCGAGAGACGACCAAGCAGAGAATAGAACTTAGGCTAATTTGTAGTTTTGTAGTGTAGGTTTTTTATTTCTTTTTATGTAATTTAATTTCTTTATAAGCTTAGGTTAGATTGAGATTCATGTAAAGAGAGAGGCTTATATTGAGAGTAACACCGATGTACCTCCTCCTTTCTTCCATCATTTCTACAAGCAATAAAAGGTAATTTTTTTTTTAATGTTCGTCTTTACTTTTGTTTCCTTCTTCTTCTTTCTACTTTTTCTCTTTTTGGTTATGATGAGCATTCAAGTGAATCTAGTAGCATCAGTATAACAATGTTTGTGTAAGTGCCAACGATATTTCATGATGATGTTTTCCTCCTCAAGACTCCGTATCATTTCATTCTTATTCATCTTGATGATATAATGCGAATGGGGACTGAGCTCGATCTTATGGTTTATGCGTTGAACGCCTCCGAAGTAAGGTAGAACATGCAAGGGTTCCAGGTAAGTTCATCAACCAATGAGGTAAGTATTTCTTTAATCTTTTCTTTCTTCTTTTATTTCTTTAGTTTAGAACATCACAATCCACCAAACTTTTATCACTCTTTTCAATCTCATTTGTATAAATCACTTCTTATTTCTCCACCTTCTTATTCTACCGCTTTCTTTCTAACTCAACTTTAACTCAATTTTCCTTTTTCTTTAAAAACTAAAAGAAGAATTTTAACCATTCTTTGTAACATAAAAGAGAACCTGCTAGAAAAGCTTCCATCGCTAGTCTCTCCTTGTATCATGACCCGCATAGCCACTTGCTATTACGGTAGAATTGAAGATCCTTGCACTACTGTTTTAAAAGTTCTGAATTCTATATTTTTGTGTGCAGGTTCTAATTCAATCACATACCAAGCTCTTGGAGCTTGTTTTAAACCATACAATGCTTTATCTAGTTTGAAAACAAAATTTGGATGTATATGATCCACAAAACCGGGGGTTGTTCAACATATATTTCCTCATCAATAAAACTATTTAAAAATGCACTTTTTACATTCATTTGAATAAGTTTAAAATTTTATAGGATGCATAAGCTAGTGTGATCCGTATAGCTTCTAGCCATGCTACGGGTGCAAAGGTCTCCTCAAAGTCGATTCCTTCAACTTGAGTGTAACCTTGGGCCACTAACCTAGCCTTATTCTTAACAACATTTCCTCACTCATCCAACTTGTTCCTAAAAATTCACTTAGTACCAATTATTGGTCTATCATGGGGTCTAGGAATAAGGTGCCAAACTTGGTTGTGCTCAAATTGATTAAGCTCTTCTTGCATAGCGAGCAACCAATATGAGTCACCCTCGGCTTCGAGATGTTTTTGGGTTCAAAATGAGATAGAATGCATAATGCCCACACAAATCATGGAGTTTGGAGCGAGTGGTTACCCCCCTTTGATACATCACCTATGATGAGATCTTTGGAATGATTTGAGGCGTATCTCCAATCTTTAGGAAGTAATTGTGATTGTTCCACTTCATCCTTTTGAACTTTACCAATAGGTTCTTACTTGTCTTCTTGGATGGGTGAGTCCTTCAAGGATATTTTCTCCATGTCCTCACCTAATGAGTCAATCTCTACAACATTCTCAACAATAGCATTAGATTCTTCAAATTTAATATGCATAGATTCTTCAATAGTAAGGGATGATTTATTGAATACTCTATGCTTTGCTAGTACTAGAATAGCCAACAAAGATTGCTTCATAAGTCTTAGCATCAAATTTGCCAAAATTATCTTTGGTGTTCAAAACAAAACACTTGCATCCAAAAACTTTAAAGTATGAAAACATTTGGTTTTCTTAAATAATAAATTTCAAAAGAAGTTTTGAAAGTATTTTTACATAAATAAATTCGGTTGGATATGTAGCATGCGGTGTTTACAGCCTCGGCCCATAAGTATTGAGGGAGCCCATATTCACTTATCATAGTCCTAACCATTTCTTGAAGAGTTCTATTCTTCCGTTCAACTACTCCATTTTGTTGTGGAGTTCTAGGACATGTCATTTCATGCTTAATTCTTTTTTCATCATAATAAGTCATTGAAGAGTTGGTTGACAAACTCACCACCTCTATCACTTCTATCCGTAAAATCGAAAATCCTTTTTTTTTTCACCTTTTTCAACTTTTTCGTAAAATCTTAAAATGCGAAAAAGTTTAATCTTTATGCTCCAAAAAGAAAACCCAAGTGAAACTAGAGAAATCATCAACTAAAATAAAAACATATCTATTTCCATTTAAGCTTTTAGTTTTTAGTTGATAAAAAAATCCATGTGAATCAATTCTAATGGCTTAGATGACATGATATCCTTGATTGGTTTGAAAGAAGACTTAGTTTGTTTCTCAAGTTGGCATGCACCACAAGTGCGGTCTTTTTCAAACTTCAAGTAAGGAATACCCTTCACCAATTACTTAGAATTTTATTCTAGAAAGATGATCATCAATAGGCATGGCCTAATCTCCTATGTCATAACCATGAAATCTCATCAAAAGTATTTAAACATTTTGTAGTGCAATCCAATTAAGCATATCAATAATATAGACATTATTTTCACGAAATCCAGTGAGAATACATTCATTGGTTTTACAATCAAAAATTTTGCAAGAAGATTCATCAAAACAACTTTGAGACCACGATCACACAGTTGACTAATACTAAGTAAATTATGTTTTAAGCCCATCAATAAGACTACATTTTCAATTAAAGGATATGCATCAATCTTAATGTTACCTATACCGATGATGGTGCCCTTGGAGTCATATCTGAAGGTGACAGTGCCACCTTCAACGTACCTCGATAGGTTTG
>JAVJIF010027610.1:0-54553 GCA_038442645.1 Agave tequilana | reverse complement strand
TTAGTAAAACTAAAATATTTATTTTCACTCTACAACTATGCAATCTGTTTTGTTTTGTTCTACAATTCTTGGTTTGGTCCTATGATCTGATCTTTTAGGGTTTTGATTGGTTGGATCTTTCTCTATTCTTTAAGCTCCTTTACGTTTCCAAATCTCATTAGGATTGTGGGCTTTTCCTTCTCTAACTTGGCTTTCTTTGGTTAGTTGGTTTGTTTTGCTCCCCCAAAAATTTCTACTACAAAAGCTCATGGTTCGTTATAGATCTGAACCAGGTTGACTTCCTTCAATTTGAACTTGCAAAAAATCCGTTTGAATCTTTTCATTTTGTTCTTCAGCAATTTTGTTCTTTAGCAATTTTTCGTCTCTGTCTGGATTCTACCTCCTTAGCAACTTTAATTTCTCTTTGTTCTTCTTGTTCAAGATTTTCTTTGTTCGTGCACAACTTCAATCTATTTGTGTTCATTGCTTCCTTTGCAAAGGAAAGACTTTGTTTATGCAAAAGAATTTAGCTCACATCTACTTGTATTTGATCTTCTTCATATTCCGCTCTTATTGCATCTGATTGTTTACATTGCTTCAAAGTTTTTGTTCATCCCATCCGATTAGGATAAGCCCATTTTAAAAGTCCAGTTTCTTTCCGGTTTTTCTCACTTCAAGTTCTGGTCTTCATTGGCCATCTAGATCTGATCTGTCCAAACATGTTTTTAGGTCTGATCTGCTGTTCGAACAACACAGTGAACAGCAATTAACAGTAGAAACAAAATGAAAATCTATAGATTTGATGACTGATATTATTTTAGCCATAAATTTATTATAAATTTTGGTGAACTCAGCGTCAATTCCAAAGTTTTGGACATTTTGTACGCAATGGTGAAGTAGATTTGGCATATTACATAGTTTGGAGTAGATTTTATACAGATTGGTGCCAAAGTCAATAATTAAGACCCAATTTTAACATTTCTAGGTATTCAGCATGAAGCTTTTGTTTGGAATTTTGGTTTATGGATATTTATTTTTTTGGAATTTGCTAAATTTTTTTTTATTTGGAATTTGGTTTGCATCTACATGTAGCAGTAGAGTAAGGTCATGAATGCGCTTGGAAGATTCAGTTTGGTTCCGTTATGGACAGCTTTAGTTCTTGGTTTTTGATTATTGGAGCAATGAGCTGTAAGATCTCAAGGATCAGGATCTCGAGGAAGAGTTGTTTGAGTTTGTTTCAAATTTCAAGAGAAGATCATTGAAGATTTCAAGGGAGGATTATTTGAGTTTGTTTGAAATCCCAAGGAAAGATCGTTTTTGTTTGAGGTCTAAAGGAGGATCATTGAGTTTGTTTGAGATCCCAAGGGTGGATCGTTTAAGCTTGTTTTGGATCTGAAGGAGGATGGGTCATCTGAAACCAAGAGGGAATCGTCTAAGTTTGCTTCCGGTCCTAAGAGAGGATCATTTCAGTTTGTTTTGGATCCCAAAGGAGAATTGCTTGAATTTGTGTGAGATGTCAAAGAAAGATCACTTGCGTTCGTTTCAAATCCAAGGGAGGATCATCACAGTTTGCTTGTATTGCTTTTCTTCAATCCGGCGTTAGCAACAAAATTCAAGAGTTGCATTAACAATTAGTATTTCGATATCAGCTCGACGACATTGACATTTGTAACTCAAAAGTTTCAGTTTTTTGTTGTTAGGTTACTCCGATATCATACCATCATGAGTTTGAGAGGGGATGTTAGATATAAGAAGTAAATAATTAATTAGTAAAGTTTTTTAATTATAAAGTCTTAAAATAGTATTTGAAAACTTAAAAAGAGTCCCAATAGTATTATGGTTCATAGTTTGAGTAGGATTGATTTTGTATGGAGTCAATGTAAAGAGTGGTTTGCTCATGATTTAATGTAATAGTATTTTGTAAATATTTTCAATATACCAATAAAATGTAGCATTTCATAGTTTAATAGGGTCCTTCAAACTATTCTCACAGCCAACGAATGTTGGGTTGCCAATATGGTCCAGTTTCATCCCCAACTTCTTCACACCAGTCCCCCTCCATGGAAAGCAATTCCTAAATTGCTCGCCTCCATCAAGTCCAAGGGGGTCCATTGGTAAGGGCTTATCTATCAGTTTATGGCATGATTCTTAGCTCAGGAATGGCCTCTAAGATACCCCTTACACTTTAATAGACAACTTCTTACAATAAGATTCTCTTGCTTGATACAACTTGACTGGCTTTGGGATCACATTTTTATTAACACTTTGTCTTCTACCATATCGTCAAATGAGATTTCTACTCTGCTATACCCAATTCTTTGGATCTGCCTGGTTGGTGCAGCTCTCCTCAAGGTTACTTCACGGTGCACTGACTTACTCTGATATTTGAGTCCCCCCCCCCCCCCCCCCCCCCCCCCCCACCCCACACACACACACACAGGCACCCACACTTCCGTTTGGTAACTTGTGGATTAGAGGTATTCAGTGCCTTCCTAAGATCCATTGTTTCCTTTGGAAATTACTTCAAGTCCAGCTATCCACTCACAACGTCAACCCCAATATCCCCCCCCCCCAAAAAAAAAAAAAAAAAAAAAAAAAAAAAAAAACCCGCAAAACAAAACATAAAGGAAAAGTGAGGCTCACTGATGTTGCTGTCAACATCTCTCAGAAACCTACAGAGCATCATTTTTGGCATTGTCAGCCATTTCAGAAACATTGATCTGTTTTGGTAATTCAACTGTGGTTTGGACATGGCCTTTGGTTTCCTTGTTCCACATGTGGCATCTTTTATCTCCCGCTAAAAATCTAAAAATGTTTGCACATCCTGAAGAAAAATATGGTGGTCTTCACCCTGTGGGTTCGTTTGAGCATGAAATCTGTTATGAAAACCTTCAAAATTCTATCTCTACCCTTACAGAACTCTGTAGCTTCCTTGACTTGGAACAATTTCTAAATTTCTTGTTCAAGAACATGCTTCCATCTTGCAGAACACTGGATTCGGGAGCATGGATTCTGAATGTGTTTTGGAGAATCATTATGTAACTATTGTTTGAATTCTCTTTGTCATCAACAAAAGGTAAGAAAGGGTTCAAAATTGAGCAGCTGATTTGTAATATACTAAAATACAGGACAAAAATGCATATATGGGAACTTAAAGGTAGCTAGAATTGGATAAAATGAGAGAATAGATTGAGATGATTTGGCATGTGCAGCAGAAACCAAGTGTGCATATTAAGAGTGATAGGATAGTAGTTACTAGTTGATGAAGTGACAAGGACTAGGGCCAGACCAAAATGAATAACAGTTTGGGAAAAAAAATAAAAAGATACACTAGTCATTGATGTAACAAGGAAATGAGGAAATGACCGTTTAACGGAGGCGAATAGGGAAAAAGGATTCACATAGCAAACCCAAGAGATTAAGGATAAAGACTTTCTTGCAGTTGTTGTATTCCTAATAAAGTGCTAACTGAATTCCAAGACTGCATAACACCTCAGAAGTTGAAAATTGTTAAACAAACTTAATCAATTAAGTTTACCATGTCAGCAGTTAGCCTTCAATAGTAAGGGCAGAAAAGAAATGGCAACAAGAAAGAAGAAATTCTGCAAATATCTCAAAAAACTGAATGTGGAAAAAAGGAGAAATAGATTGTGCACGCACCGGGTGGAAGCGAATGCATAATTGGGAAGAAATTCCATATATTACTCGAATGCAATGACCCTTAGATATCTCCCAGATCCGAACAGTTTTGTCCATCGAGGACGAAGCAATGTACTGGTTGTTAGATGAAAAATCAAAATCTGTAATCTAGTTAGCATATTGAATATAGTGGAAATCTTACTACCATAAGAAGCGAAACAGTAGGTTAATTGATCAAACATTGCTGTCAATTAAGCATATCAAACAATTGGAAAAGTGCCCAGCAAGAATAGAGCCAGTAGTTATGTAGAAAGTGCTGGATGAAAGTCTTCAGACCCAGCATAGAAACATGACAAACAGACCTATGTGAAAATTTTGTCAAAAAACAAATTAACAAATAAATCAGCCTATCTGTTGTAATCATTAACATATGGTTTCAAATATCGGCCCATTCTGGTATATATTGACAATATCATATTGGATTTGAGTTACCATATACAATATTAACCATAAAATATCAGTATTGGGGCTACATTCATCATTTTCGGACTTGTATGTCGGACAATCATGTATGGGAAACTAGTTTCTGACACCATACCATGTTCCAAAAAAATGAAAACATTCTCGACACTTCTTGGACACCGTATATAATATTAGGATACTTTTCTCAAGTTTCGTAATGGTTATTCAACTTGCATGAGAAACTCTTAAGACCATGGTTTCAAATATCATCCGATTATGATATATATCAACAATATCATTGACGTAACACAGGTGGACCGCAATCACCTTCGAATCAAATAAACTGGGAACTAGGGTTTAACAAGAAAAATGAAAAAAAGAATTAGGGCTTAGAGATAGAACCAGATAGATTGGGCTTGGTACCTCTTCCGCAGGCTTCAGGCCCTTACACCACGGACTTCACACCCCAATACTCAAGAGCACACTCAACAGAATTAAACTGAAAAAGTTTTAACTCATTCATTGCCTAATAATAAAAGAAGCGCAAGGCCTATTTATAAGTTTTACAAAAAGTCTAGTTCTCGGATATAACCAATGTTGTACTAAAAGTAAAATATAAGAAAATAACTAAACTGAAAAATAAACTAAAGACCTAAAAATAACTAGCAGTTGGTGATGTCCTCATTATTTCCCTCGGGGTGAGAGAAACTCGACCCTATCGAGTGAGGACACCCCTCTTGAAGCATCTCAATCGGGCCATGGAGGTGATCGTGACAGTAGCATTAGTGCATCACATTAAAGCCAAGTGGTGGAGGTGAAACTGACTTTCGTGACAAACAGGTGGCCGTCAAAGGGAGCTTGAGCACAACATTATACAGCATGATAAGTCAACTCAGCTCCACTGAAATCTAACTCATATACCATTATACTGATCTCCTGCGAAACTGGCTCCTGGATAATAATCTGCAAGGGGTCGTATACATCAGACAATCTCAAGAAAAACGAGGTCCTCATAGCTGCCACAGTTGGTATTAGATCCATAAAAGGCTCTGCTAAAAGATCTAAAAGGGTCTCAATAGACAGCTCTACAACTTTCATGGACTATAGGGAAATCTCTTCTTCCTATAATACCAACTCAGCAACAACTTGTGGCTCTAGTTCTGGATCTTCAACAATCTTTACCGCCTTACTTTCTAACATCTCCATAATGCCAGTGAGAATCTCCTTACATTCAGCAATCAGATCGCTGAATTGTGTCCCCTTGAGGTGGCAGCCTATGAGCATGAAGAAACTCTTGTAAGATAAATCAATCTTGACAGTCGATATGATTGTCTTTCCACCACCAATAAACTTCTTCAGTCAGTTCATTTGAGTATAGTAGCACTTCGCGAAGGTGTCAAGGCAAAATATCTGAAAAAAAATTCAAGTTGGTTTTGTCACTTTTCGTACCCATCAAGATCAGTAGAACCCGAAAATATGAGATAACTGCATACATGTCCCTTTCAACCTTCTTCTCATCACCATCAGTTTATATGATTTGCCACAAAAGTAAATCCCATGAATAAAATTTAGTGCATAAAGATTAGAGGTTCCCTAAGATTCTCAGTGGCTCAAACGGGACTCAAATTGGGCTGAAAAAGTGGCCTGAAACACTAATTTTCTGCTGCAGGGATAGTACCGGCCCCAAACATGGGCACGCTGAGATCGGATCTACTGCTTGAGTGCTACGAATTCTCTTCAGTGGCTCCGGGGCTCGGTCTCAAAACAGACTCCGAACAAAGCTCAAACAGACTCCGAACAAGCGAGAAACATACTCCGAATTGGTTGGGGTGGGGAAGATGAACAGTAGTCGGGTGATTATTCACGGAACAGTAACCACGGTGATTACTGTTCACGGAACAGTAATCGCTGGTGAACAACAAAATTTTTTAAGAGTAGATCTAGGGTTTAAATCTAGATCTAGAAAGTGGAAGAAGTTAGGGTTTGAAGAAAAGAAGATTTTTTTTGAAGTAGATCTAGGGATCTAGATTTCCGGTTTTGGAGAAGAAATTCGAAAGAGATGGGACCAAAGCTCTGATACCAAACTAATGTAACACGGGTAAATCACAATCACCTTCAAATTAAATAAATTGGGAGCTAGGGTTTAACAAGAAAAATGAAAAGAGGAATTAGGGTTTAAAGATAAAACCAGATAGATTTGGGCTTCGCACCCCTTACGCTGGCTCATGCCCCTTAAACCACGGGTTTCACTCCCAATACTCAAGAGCACACTCAAGATAATTTAACTGAAAAAATTTTAATTCATTCATTGTCTAATAATTAAGAAGCATGGGGCCTATTTATAAGCTTTACAAAATGTCTAATTTTCGGATATAACTGATGTGGTACTAAAAGCAAAATAGAAGAAAACAACTAAACTGAAAAATAAACTAAAAATATAAAAAAAACTAGCAGTTGGTGATGTCCTCAGCAATCATATTGGATTCTAAGGTACCCAAGTATTAACCCTAGAATATCAGCCAATACCGGGGCCGGTATTGATACTGCCGATATTAATAACCGATATTAATGATATTGATACTAAAAGCTATTAGCCGAAATTGAGACCAATTCCGAGATTTTTAACCATGCTTAAGACACTAGTTTTTATTGTTCAAAAAACTTAAACACAGATATTTAGAAATTCTTTTGCGTTAATAGAAGAAATAAAGTAGACGAACAATGTATCTATATAATAAAATTCTTGCAAAAAAACTATTTACATTAATTTGAAATATAGAGATTTCATAAAAATTGTTGAATTGAAAACATGTATTGCGGATAATATATGCAAGTGTGTATGGTATAAAATATTCAATTTAAGTGTGTTATACTAAATATTATTGTCTGTGTCTTTTAAGTTACATGGACGTTTATTTCTTTAGTATACTTCTTACAAAACTTTTTAATTAGCTGAACGAGTTTGCTGCAATTTTAATTGACATATATGAAATTAAGGATAATCACACACACACACACACACACACACACACACACACACACACACACACGGGCATGTGTGTGTGTGCGTTCCTGAATATTCAATGATGCTGTTACATCTCAAATCTCAGTAGATTCAATAGATTCAAGGACTGGGCAAAATTTCCACCTCTTGAAAAAGTTGGTCAAAGCCCCCTTTCTATAAATTAGGGAGTATAGTAAAATCTTTGACTAATAATAGCATTTGCTTGATATGTGTTAACAGAAGTATATGCAATAATGACATGACTTATCTACCAAATTTCCAAGCACTACAATAATTTTTCTTGTGCTCTCCAATGCAATTGAAATGGCAAGCATGTGTTTCTCATTTTAACTTATAATGTGTTATGTCCACTCTAACAGTAACTTGTGAAAGTGAAACAAGGCGGATTTTCTACAGTAGTTCAAAAAAAAAACATTACTTAAAGAGGTCAAAACTGAAGGCATCTTGTCTCACCTGTGATGGATTTTGAATGTCCTCTTAGTTGATGAAGAATAGATGGTATCTCAGAGATGAGGCATATTGTCAAACTTCCATCAGACGCGCCATATGCAAGTAGATCAGAACTCTTGTGCCCAAATTTTAAAATTGTAACTGGTACGATAATTTGTTAGTTCCTTTCCATTTTGAATAAATTTCTATAAGAGTGGAATGAAGAAAGGAAGTGAGGAAAAAGGAACTTTTCTTATGTATTATAAAATCACCTGAAGCTTTGCAATGGTCAAAGATGCAGTGCATTCCAACAAATGAATATGCAGGTTCAACAAATTGGACTTGATGATCAGTGTCACCGGTACTTGAGCTGCAACTTGAACGGTGACCAAAAGAATTATTCAAGCCTCTTAGATCCTGCAGAAGATATATTAATGTCAGAATCCATACTCCTTGCATTGAAAATCTGGAAACAAATCCAGACACATAGATAAGAACATACAACAATGATAGTTCCATATTATTAGCATAACACATTGATAAGAATATATAATAGATGATAATAACATATTTCAACAAATTCCAGACCACATAAATAAGATGATAGTCTTCACCAATGAAGCATGGACAGGGATATGAACACGATATAATACGGACACAGGGATATGGCTAATTTTGAAAAACTAGGACACATGTACGAAATGGATACGACAAATATTATGTGTATATATTTGTGTTGTTTGTGTGTATCCATATACATAGATATACACACATATAATATACAATGAACAAATGTAGACATGGGATAAAATATCTTATCATATATGTACAAATACATAATAATTAAAATATACTTGTTTGTATGCCTTAATGTTCACTATCTAGCATGAATTTGTCAGGTTACAAGAGTTAAAATAACCCAATATCCTAAATATTATAAAACCTTTTTCAAGTCATATAAATTAATAGCCATGTGAGGTACATGCACATCTCCTTCGATGAAGCATGGTTCAAAGAATCAGCCGATTCTGACAACAAGATAGAATTAGTGGTATTTAATCGGAATTGGTCGGAATCCACTAATACCGGGGTTGGAATTGGCTGGAATCGGCCGATATTGGCCACTTCCATTTCGATTCTAGTAAACTCCAACATAACTATTGCCAAACTGCAGCAATTCAACAATATTTTTCTAATTCTATAGTGTAAAATTTTAATTAATCGGTGACTCCACATTATTGCTTGGATTCCTCCAGTCTCTTAATTTGACACTACAAAGCAGTGATCAAAATCTTATTTCACTTTCAATGCCTCATGGATACATGCTTATTCCCAATTCTGAGAGAATCTTATGCTAATTTTTGTTAAAAATTATAAATACTCCATTTCCTTGCCAGCAATCCTCATGAAATAAAATTTTGATAAAAAAATCAAAATTGGTACCTAACCGGAGGAATAATTTGTTAGATTAATTGTTTATTAAAACTTTATTTGTTAGAAAAAAATATTAAAAATGTTTACAAAATAAGCAATAATTTGTTGTCTCCGATAAAAATAACTAATTTATTTAGGAAATATTAGAAATTTGGTCAGAAAATGATTGTCATGAATATTATTAAGTAGAATATAATTAGTTTGTTAGATTAATTATACATTAGTATGTTAGATTAATTGTTTAAAGTTATTTCATTAGAAAAAATTACTAAATTTTTGTTACAAAATAGTTGTCATGAATATAATTAATTAATTAATTTTAGAAAATATTAGAAAATAGTTAGAAAATGGTTGTCATGAATATAATTATGTAGAATATTATTAGTTTGTTGGGTTAATTTCATTTTAATGTCTTTGTAAATAAACTATTAATTTATGTCTTTACACCAACTTATTTGTATTGTAATGTATTGTCCAAATGTGATTCAAATTTATCAATTATTTTTAAAAAAATTTCAAAATGCTACTAATTATCTATACAATTTCTTAAATATTTTTAATTATTTTTTAAAATTCTTTTTGATGAGGACTCGATATCACTGAGATGAAATAGCTGATATGGCTAATTCTAATACCTAAAACTATCTGCTGATTCCGATTCCGATTCCGAGATTTCGAACCATGCGATGAAATATCCGTGTTATATAGGTCTTCACGACATAAGTAAGCAAGGAAGAAGATTGCAAAACTAGGAAGTTGAATGGATTGTAAGTAAAAATAACAAAGAATGATGGGTTCAATGACGAGCAAATGGAAGTGGAATGTAGCATTTATAGTCAGATTGAGAGATAATTGGCTCCAATGTTTTAAGAAAGCAGTAGTAGACCCACACTAGCGCCTCAAGACTAGGTGGGGCGGAGACTTTTTCTTTTTATTTTTAAATTTTAAAATTCAATTAGGTTTATTACACATTAAAAAATATTAAGAAAATCATAAAAAATAGAAAATCTTTCATGTTCTAATTTCATATAACTTAAAACAGTTTTTCAGTGAAGCGGGTTCAACCAACTTAACTAAAAAATAAAATTTAGAAAGCGGTGTAGCGACCAATGGATAGCCTCGGCCTAAGTGGGCGCCTAAAGGATTTTTAAAACAATGACTGGCTCATGGAGTGGAATTGTTCAAAATGAGCTTAAAGCGCACACAGGTGAGAAACAAATGAGTCTCTGTTGATGACAGAAAGAAGGGATCACACATTATCCACACCAGAAGCAGCAAGATGGTTAAGAAACATGGAGTGATGTTTCTCATCAATCAATAAGAATGTTGGACAAACAATTTAGTGAAGCCAAACCCAATGTTCAGAAATTTTTTGGTTGCATATTGGTGGAAATATGTTTGTATGTCTATAGTTCAACTTACATGCAAATTTATCCATGTGTATGTAACACATGAACTGTAAAAGACAAGTTTGCACATTCATAATGCCTATTATTATCTTCAAAGTTTAAAACACATGAAAAAGAGAAATATCAAACAGCTTGGAGCGTTCAAAAAGATTGTTCATTGGCAAATAGGTCCTCAGGAACTTAGTTTTTGTTCATTTTTTGTAGAAAGACATGCGGATCATAAGATCACTTGGATCGTTTGACATGCCATTCAACCTCTGTTGTGAACCTTCATCAATAAAACTTCTGTACCACATAAGGAACGCTTTTGTATTAAAAACACCTATATTAGATCATACAGTATGCAACTAGAAACATCCATACATACCCTGCTAGAACTCCCACTGTCTGCCTCAAATAAAATAGATTGTGGAGCCGAAGATGAAGCCCAATGCCCACTGGTACATCAAAACTTCATATTAGATCCACAAGGAAACACAAATTGATACAAACCTCAAAGCCTCAAGTGCATGAGAGTGGAGTATACAACAGCCGTATAAGAGTTATAAACTATTTGAAATTCAGTGAAAACATGTACATATGATACTGAATGGATTTTTATCGAATGCCATATTCCAAGACAAAGAATGCTAGGAAGCATGGTTTTAATTATCAACCTATATATCAGCAATATCTTATCAGATTTTGAGGTAACTAATACGTTACCTTATAATATTGCGGCCAATATTGTCTATATGGTTGATATTGGCCGATATTGACAATATAGATGTTATTGATACTAAAAACAATTACCAATACTAATACTGATATATTAAATCATGCAAGGAGGGCCACTTTTTAACGCCCTAGGACACTAGCATGATATAATAAAAGCTAAATGAAAATGCTAGCAAAGAGTTAATCATAAATGGATGATGGCACCATAGTATCTCACTATCTGCTATTCCAGATACGTAATATGCAACAAGCCATAAAATGCAAAGCCCAAAACTTACATAATTATGTAATTATAATAATAGAATATAGTCCCTTAAATACTATATAACAGTGACCATACCAAAAGTCGGCATCACATAGTTTTAGATTCTTCACAACTAATTTTAACAGCATAAATAAATTTAGTCTAGTGTAGGAAAAATAGACTGCTTTTACCATAACATCTCTGAAGCTTGTGATTTAGCTAGTATATTAGGAAGTAAGATAAGATCAAAGGCTGTAACTTGAAAGGGGGGATGTCAATTGGGTCGGGCCTGGCACGGCCCGGGGTAGCCCAAGCACGGCCAGGCCCAGGCAGGACCCAGGCCAGACCCGGCCCGGGTCTGGGGTTTTTTCGGGCTAGCCCCGGGTCTGCCATTAGACGGCCCACGGCCTGCTGGGTTGTGCCAGGTGTGGGCCCGGGCCTGGCACATGCCAGGACTGGCACGGCCCACTGGGCCGGCCCAGCCCAAAACCAAAATCCAACGGCTCTTATAACCGTTGGGCTGGGCAGGCCGAGCCGGCCTGAGGCCCAGCCCAGCGCGGCGGCCCAACAGCCATAAGAGCCGTTGGGATGGGGTATTTGCAAATAAAACGCCTAATCCCAATGGCTATTTATAGCCGTTGGGGGGGTTTGCAAATTTTTTTGTTATATGATTTGTTTTTGTGTTTTTTGAAAAAAATTGCAAAAAAATACTCAGTTCTCTTTTATAAATCCTCAACTTTCCCACTTCACTTCACACAAAAAAAACTACTACTCTTCATCTTTCTCAAGCTCTATAAGTTCTTCAAGGTCTCTCTACAAGTTCTACAAGCTCTCAAGCCTCAAATTCTCAAGCTCTACAAGCTCTCTCTACAAACTCTACAAGATCTTCAAGCTCTCTCTAGTCTTGCTCTAAAACTCTCTCTACAAGCTCTTCAATCCGGTATTTATATTCTTAAAAAATTAATAACTAGCCAAAAAAATGGATGCCAATTCTGGTCAAGCTGGATCTAGTCAAGCTTCTGGTTCTACATTTCATGGTAATTTTAATATTAGTAATAATATGTGGGAAGCCCTAAATATGCCACTAGATGACACTCCACATTGACGATCTCATCGAAGATTCTCCAAAAGACTCCCCAGAAGACGAATGAAGACTTGTATTTTTTTATTTATGATTGATAAAATGTATGAAGAATGAAGACTTGTACTTTTTTATGTATTAATGATAAATTTAAAAAAAATTTAATTTATACTTCAATTGTATTTGTATCAATTATCCATTTTATTGAATCATTAATAAAAATATATATTTTCATTTCACGCCTTGTAATTTTCTTTGCTAATTTTATCACAACTTGAATAAGTAATTTTTTGAATTTTTTTAGATTTTTTTTGAATTTTAAAGTTTTTAAAAGTTTTTTAAGCTTTTTTATTTTTTATTTCTTACTGGTAGGCCGGCCCGGGTCCGGGGCAACCAGGCCTTGGGCCATGCCCAAGTTCCATATTTGGAACTCGGGCTGGGCCGCCCGCCTGTTGATCGGGCGGGCCAGGCAAGGTTTGATCCGGCACGGCCCAATTGACATCCCTACTTGAAAGCATTTGACTCTGTTACAAGAAAAGAAGTGCCAGGAGCAAGAATTGTTATTAAAAAAACCACTTTCCAAATGTGAAGGAATGATGTTATTTGCTTTTCAAGAGAGTTAATATAGTAGTAATAAGAGAGTAGAAAGTAAAAGCTTGCTGTTGTTTTATTCCTCAGGTTACACTGTAATCCACCGAAGAAAATTGAACTTTTGATTTCCTATTCAAAAGAATCCTAGGCTAGACTGCAAGAAGAAGAGGAGGTGGATGGGATGCTATTTACATTTCAGAAGAGTAAATGTAGGAGAAACAGTAGATCGTAAAAAGTAAAAGCTAGAACTGTCATTTGTTCCTCAGGATTCTGCTGCAGAAGGAGAATGAACTTTCTGATTTCCCACTAAAGAAGGACTAGGCTAGCCTGCAAAAAGATCTGGAATACGACATGGCCAGATTTTGAAGGCAGGTTATAGTTAGTTGTCATAGGAAGAAATATGAGGCAAAGAGCACACAGATCCCCTCTGTTCTTTCATCATAAGTAATGAAATATTAATCTTCCATGTAAATCAAGAAAGAATAGGTTCACATAGTGATGGAAAGCAATGTGAAACTGTATGCGCCCAGTGAACTCACAGTTCTTCATTTAGAGCATATTATTAACAGGTCAAGAGCTAGATGAAGATATGCAGAGTATGTGATATTGGAGGCAACTTATCTATTGTAGAGAAGAGATTCCACCTCTTTTCTTTGTTACACCTCACTGCTATGGTGACTCAAGAAAAAGGAGTTCATCCAACAACGTCTGTGATTATAGGGGGGAAATGAAAACAACTGAACAAATCAATCAAAGCATGAATTCATTGAGCTAAGAGTTTAAAGTCGTGGTTCACAGTCAGCCTCATGCATTTGAACTGTGATGAGGTGTATCAGGTATAGGACATCAACAACAGATTTGGTTAGCATGGGGGTAGCTGACATGCTTTTTGCAGCTAAAGTCCATTGTTTGGACAGATTTGTTTCAAAACAAGAAGGTTTATCTTGTTGCCTATCCACATATAGAAGCATTTTTCTCATGAACAAATTCCACTGTGGAAAGGATGGGGGGCTTCATTTAAAGAAATCCTGCTGTCTAAGAGCCTCAACCCATACTTGAAGAGCTTCATCTAAAGGAACCCTGCTGTCTAGGAACCTCAACCCATATTTGATGTCCGACAGAGATCAATACAGGTTTCTTGTTGACTATATAATTTATACTTGGGACATATATATGCATGAAAGATGAAAACATATAGGTATATCGCTACAGATTGAGAGATGCAAGCAGACTACTAATGTTGAAATTGCAAGTTTTCGTGCAGTAAGGTGCCTACAAAATGCAAAGATAGCATCCCCCTCGCAGCAAATTATCGCACAAAAGGGAGTAAATAGCAATGTGAACACGCAGAGGCAACGCCTACAGCCAAAGAATAACAGGTACATATGTTTGCAAAGCACATGAATTTTTTTCCTACTGTTTTCTTTTCAGTTTCATGTTAAAGCCGCCATTTTTCCGAGCATGCAAGTGTAAGCTCACACATGCACAGGCCAAATCAACCATATAAATGTGTCTTCTTCCCTTCACTAATAAGTGTAGTAGTTAAAATTTGACCCTCATCAAGATGACATGTCCCTGATGTCGAGAATTTTCCCCAAGAAGTTCACATTTCCCAGAGTCCAACTCGGATCCTCCGCCACATTTATTTTCCCTAAGGTAGCTTCCGCCACGGGCAACCTCCGCCACATTCGACATTCCTGAGTTCGTCCTTCTTCCCGAATACCCTTCCATCCTGAAGCCGCCTTCCGCCACTCCAAGGTCCTTGCCTTCCTGAGATCTTTCTCACTCCAAAAGCCTCCAACTCCACGACCGAAGCTCCAGTGACAGAACACCCCTTATCTCTATCGTCAATTACGCAGCCTCATTATCTTCCACGTTCATAACGTGTAACATCACTCAGCACAGGCAGTTATGGAAAGAGGCGGATTTCCTTGCATTCAATTGCAATCTCAACAACCAGCACCACTGATTGTGACCGTTCCAACGTGCAAATCGTGCGATTGCAAAGATCTCATCCGCACTCAACTACGTCCATAAACAAACAGTTCAGTCAAATATAAAGGGACTGGAGCCTCCAACTATATAGGGGACTTTTGGGAGGATTCAATTTGAGATTCCAATCCTGATCCAAGAAGCTAAATCCCAATTCCAATCCACTCACATCCCCTACACACTGTAATTAGTTAACTAGAGAATTTTAGTGAAGTTCCTCTTCCAAGTGATTTTTCCCAGTCAAGGATTTTCACGTTAAATCCTTTGCATCCTTTTATGCTATATTTCATTTACGCGCATTTAATCTTCATTCCCATTCTCGCTTGTGGTGAGGATCGACCGTCCAATCACTTGTGGCGGAAAATCACCATCACACGCTGGTACTTTCATCGAAATTTGAGTCCCTCCACTCAGATTTCTTCCCTACCAAACCCTTCCTCAAAAATTCTCAATAAGCTATGGTCCGAAAAAAGTAGCCGACCATCGGCAACGGGACTACTTCCAAAGTCAAATCCATTACCACAGCTAGGGGCATCTTCCCCCAAGCAGCCTCAACCTCAACCGTATCGTGAAAAAGCCTACCTCATCATCCTCCTAGAGGTGGCCAGAGAAGCCCACCCACCATCGATGTACTAAGGCCAACTCCTCTAAATATTTGTTTACATGAAGGAAGAGGGCAAAGCAGCAAGCACTATTCGGCTGCGAACAAGAGCGAGTGGCACTCGATTGAGAGAACGCGACCCGCGTGCGGGAGGAGTTGAAGCGTCTAAATGACCAACTCCTCGCCCAGATCATGACCCTCCAAAACACCCAGGGGCCGCCTCCGCTATCAGACGGACCCACTGATGCGAAGACCCAAGACGAAGAACACACCCAAAGCTGGAGGCGTCGCAGAACGGCCTCCCTTACTCCCTCAGAGCGATCCAACGGCATGTTAGATATGTCTCATCTTCATACGAGATATCGGCACAATCATTCTCGAAGAAAGATTGAGGAGTTCGTTTGCATCCAAGATCTCGACAAGCTTATACAGAAGCAAGTCGAGAAGGTAGGAGTGTCGCATTACGACAGACAGAGCCATCGCCGTCGACACTTCCAACTCCCCTTTTTCCTAGAGCATATTGGGGTGTAAATTTTCAAAGAAATTCACGACTCGACTGATACTCTAGCCTAAGTGATCCAATTCAGCACCTCTACCGGTATCAGGATAAGATGGTGATTTATGCTCGAAATGACCTCATCTTGTGCCGAATCTTCCCTTCCAGCTTGAAAGGAGTAGCCTCTGATTGGTTTTACTCTCTTCCGTCACAGTCGAGCCACAAATTTAAGGATCTCATCAAATTGTTCATCTCGCAGTACTTCTCTCGCCAAGAACTAAAGCAGAACAACCACTACCTCCTCTGCACCAAGATGAAACCCTCCGACAGTCTCAAGGCATATGTTGGCCACTTCCAGAGTCAATGAACCAAAGTATATAACTGCAGCGACGATGCTTCTGCTCTCGCATTCATCAGCAGACTATGGGTCACCACTCGTACAAATCGTTCTATAAACATCTGGTGAAGTACAACACTCATTGGAGCAAGGCTTGTAGCGAGCCCAACCATACATTTAATTGGAGGAAACGATGAAAAGCTCTGCCAATCCAGTTTCTCAACCACAACGACGAAGAAAAATCGAAGCCGCATCACGGAGGTCCCTCTGTTGACAACCAAGGTCGCGAGGTGCTTTCAAGAAGCAGTCGTTCCCAACCCCCAACAAAGTCTACTTCCAGCTTATCGGGTGGATAACTTCATTCCACTGAAACTTCCTATCTAGGACATCTTCGAAGCCATCAAGGGTCAATCTTAGGTGAAGCGTCCGGAGCCAACGCAACATGATTCTGCCCATCCTAGAGCGAAGAATTACTACTCTTTTTATGATTGCAAGGGGCACCAGACAGCCTAGTGTCGTTCCCTCCGCATGTATCTCGAAGATCTTGTACAGTAAGGGTACCTTCAAAAATACGTCCTTGCACCCGGAGCTCCCTAAAGCTCATCCCCGGTTGGGCAACTACTGCCTGAAAGGTTCATCCCCAAATGGGCAACCGTCAGGTTCATTCCTGATTGGGCAACTGTCATCCAGAAGGCTCATCCCCAATCAGGCAATTGTTATCCCTCAAGCTCATCCCCAATTAGGCAACTATCGTCTGTAAAGTTCATCCCCAACTGGGCAATTGCCAGTCTCATCCCTAATCGGGCAACTAACAACCAAAATGTTCATTCCCAATTGGACTACCGCCAGCACGGTTCAAAGTTTCGGCCGGTCGCTCTTTACTCGGCCAAGTCGTCTCCAGAAAGGCCGCCGTCGAGACGAGAACGAGATGCGAGCCTACTTTGTGGCGAAGAATGACCGACTCGGAGCTAATTTGGAGTCAACTAGGCCGAATCGGCCGAGTCGCGAAACAACTCGAGTTGACTTGGCCGATTCGACCGAGTCGAGCCGAGTCATCCCCCGAGTTGAGCCGTGAGTGGCGAGGTTAAAAAGAAAAAAAATTAACCTTATCTCATCCCGATCCAGGCCGAGTTAGGCTCGTCGCCATCGTCGTTCGCCATCGATCCAAATCCAGATCGTCGTCATCATTCGCCATCGTCGTTCGCCATCAATCCAAATCCACCGCTCGATCTCTCCCTCCCTCTTATCTCTCTCCCTTCTTGAGAGACAGAGGAGAGAGATTGGAGGGAAGGAGGGAGAGAGACTCTCGCCCTCTGATCTCTCTCCCCCCTCCCCCACCCGGTCTTTTTCTCTCTTTTAACTCTCCCCCTCTCCTTCCCTCTGATCTCTCTCTGTTCCTCTCTCCCTCTCTCACCGATCACTTTCTCTTTTAACCTTTTCTTTTTGTTTAATTTTGGGTTTTTATTATATCTACTCTTCAAATCTTTCATATTTCTAAATTTATACCTAAATCATCATATTTTCCCAATTACCCCTCAAAACAAACTTGGGCACCTACTCCTCTCTCTATCTCCTGATAATTGATATGTTTTGGACATGTGATATATAAATATTGATGCCTACATATTTTAAAATTTTGTTAAAAATTTGTTGTGATATTTTTAGAATCTTTTGAGCTTTCTAGGTAGTGTTTTGCGTGTATCGCCCAAGACTGATCTGAGACGCCGCGACTGATTCGTCTCAGCATCCGCTGAGTCAGTAGCCGAGACCGTGACTTTGAACCATAACTATCAGTCGAACTACGTAGCAGAGGGCTCCAATCACTCAGAGTTCTCTGTTTATGCATTCCGAGGGAAGCCCTCACTTGAGAATCATAACACAAACATTCGTCTCCGAGCTTCCATTAGGCTCATCCCCGGTTGCAACTACCGACCGGAAGGTTCATCCCCAACTGGGCAACTTTAGGCTCATCCTCAATTGAGCAGCTGCCCTCTAGAAAGCTCATCTCCAATTGAGCAACTGCCGATCCAATTCCTTAACTGAGACTCCCCTCACTCGGAGTCTTCTGTTCGTGTGTCCGAGAGAAGCCCCGACTTGAGGACAGTAACACAAACATCTGTCTCTGGGCTCCTATCAGCTCGCCCCCTCCAAATTGGCTGGCCATCCCAACAGATCAGTCCACTCAGTGCCAAACGTCTGTCGCTCAGAGATGGAGCCTCCATCTGGAGACGGTAACGCAGACACATCACTTGCCATCCGAAAAGTCAAGCCTCAGGTTGGGTACGCAATACAGACAAGGCAAAATCTAAACATGACTCGGTCAATTTTATTACAAAATACATGTCATTATATTTCATTAAATTTCTTTATGTTGTTATATCTGACAAGTGGAATACACTATGTTTACACTTTGAAAAAGAAATACAGGAGATCTAGAAACCTATCTCGCCACCGTGGCCAGAACCTCGATACGAGACAAAAAGATTTGTTCATCGGAGATCTCCGAAAAGCAGTCGCCCACACCATGGCTCCTGAGCAGGCAGCCATATGCCTTGAAATCAGCTCACATGCCTCCAAGATAGCTAGAGCAGCACCGCTCACAGCAGTGATCCCCAAGAGGCCCTCCAAGAGGAAGGACACATTATCCACAAGACGTACTCCAGCAAAACACTCCGAGGGGGAGATGATAGCACATCTCCACTTCAATGTTCTAAAGAACAAGTCGGAGCTCTGAAAGAATGAGTGATTCATCAGTGGAGCCCCGATGAAAACACCTCTCATACTCTCCTCCTGTTTCTCGACGCAAGAAATCCCCAGGTACAAGGCACCAGTGTTCGAGCAAACTAAAGCCTGCAAGACATGGGTGGACAAATGTGGAATGGCAACCCAGAGCCGCCCAAGACAAGTACCACTTCTGATCGGACCTGGACCCCCATATGTCACCCTCCGTGATGGTACCCTGTCACGACACCTAACACATCGTAATAGGTTCATCACAACAACTAATGCATCGCACCGACCAGACTCCCTCATGGCGAGAGCCCGACCACCAGTTCCTCCACCTTCATCGTCTCCCTTTCCTTCCTCCATAAAATGAAGAAAGAAAAAGACATGGCAACCCAGCAAAATAGAGAAGAGGAACTTTGAAACAAAGTTTCTTCAAAGAAGATAGTAAAAGTAATTTTAATCTAAGAGTTCCATCCTATTTATAGTTGGAAGAGAAGCTGAACCATCTCCAATTCAAAATTCTAATCCCCAAAAAGTCAGTCTACGTCCTGAGATTTTCAGTCAACCAAATCAGCAGAAGATCAACCGATGCCGCCAAAGCACGAAACCCTACCTCTCAGTCATTATAATCCCTGGATTCGAAGAGACACAAGATCCGTCTCCTCAGAGATATAGTCGACCAATGCGACAGCTGGCAGTCAGATTGCGCAACCTACAATTAAATCTTAAAATTCGCATTTATGATTCAGATCCTGCGCACTTAAAACGAAAGGACCCCTACCAACTCCGCTCTTCCGATTTCCCTTCTGCAGGCTCTGACAAGTAGAGAGGGGGCATCTGTAATGTTCAAAATTTGACCCTCGTCAGGGTGACACGTTCCCTGATGTCGAGAACTTTCCCCAAGAAGTCTACATTCTCCAGAGTCCAACTCAAATCCTCCACATTTATTTTCCCAAAGGCAGCTTCCGTCATGATCACCCTCCGCCACATCCGGCTTTTCTGAGGTCATCCTTCGCGAAGACCCATCTTGGAGCAGCCTTCCGCCACTCCAAGGTCTTTACCTTCTCGAGACCTTTCCCACTTCAAAAGCCTCCAACTCCGTGACCGAGGCTCCAACAATAAAACACCCCTGATCTCCATCATCAATTACGTAGCCTTATTATTTTCCACGTTCATAATGTGTCACATCACTCAGCGCAAGCAGTTATGAACAATGGCGGATTTTCCTACATGCAATCCCAACAACCAGCACCACTGATCGCGACCATTATAACGTGCAAATCATGTGATTGTGAAGATATCGCTCGCACTCACCTACCTCCATAAACAAGCAGTTCAGTCAAATATAAAAGATTGGAGCCTCCAACATATAGGGGACTTTTGAGAGGATTCAACTTGAGATTCCAATCTTGATCCAAGAAGCTAAATCCTAATTCCAATCCACTCACATCTACTACACACTATAATTCCTGTAACTAGAGAATTTTAGTGAAGTTCCCCTTCCTCTCCGCGGTTTTTCCCATTAAGGGTCTGTGTCCTTTTGTGCTGTATTTTATTCACAGGCATTTAATCTCCATTCTCATTCTCGCTTGTAATGAGGTCCAATCATTTGTGGCGGAAAATCACCGTCACAATAACTAAACAAGCATTCCCCAATATTTTTTTTCCTACATTGAAGTTTGTATCGACCAAGCAAATCTTGACAAATTTCGAGCTAATTTTTTTCCCCAAAAAGAATCTACTGACCTGTGCCCTGGCGAGCTGGTCTGGCTCGGTGGGATCATACTCTCCCAATTCCTCGGCCTCCGAATGAAATTCCTGTACTCAACGTATCCTCTCCCATTGCATCTCCACTCCTTCAACAAAGATTCAAAATTTTCAACGCTTCATCCCAATCGTGATTTAGGCTAGAGATTTCGACAAATACCTTGCGGGATTGGATCTGGGCCTTGCGGTCGAGGAGGAGACGGCGGGTCCCGACGTAATTTGGATAGTGTTGGTCGGTCCCGGGCTGGAGAAGGCAGGCGACAATCTCCGGATCCGCCTTCCGATTTCGATCCGGGTCCGATTCGTCTCCCTTCTCCTCCATCTCTTTATTATTCTCTTTTTCAAAAAATTCGAGGTTACCTTCAACAAGAGAGAGGGTTTTCAGTTTTCCATTGCTATGGGTTCTTGAGACCTCTCGAGTACGAGCACCGCAGAGTAGATGATGGAGATCTGTTGTTGGTTCAGACTTTAGACCGCACCGGTCTATTATGTGAAACGGTCTAATTGCATTATTAGTATACCGCTCTATCGGCAGCCCCCCAACAATGAGATGGAGACGGAAGTGTTTGTGTGTGTTGTTTGGGGTTAAAGAAGAACGGACAAAATTCGTAAAGGAGTCACGAAAGAAAACCTCCCAACAGTCAGTTTTGATAAAAACACGTAGACGCTAAATAAAATTGGGAAAACAGGGCAGAAGGAAACTCTAGAGTGTCGCTCATAGCCTATTTATTTCAGAGAAAATGAGCTTGAAAGTGCTCATTTTTCTAAATTTGTGGACCTCATGCGCTTTTCTCTGCACTATGCGTTTAGTTGGCAAAAGATTAAAGGAGCCAGAAAGTAGATTGTGAGTCTATCAATCTAACCCGCCCTCCCCTTTCCATTAGGGTTACTCTTCTCTCCCGTACCGCTCTCTTCTATCTCCCCTTCTCTTGCTGATCTCCGCCTTGATTTGAGGCTGAAATCTGTAATTTCTGATTTCTCACCATAAATGACCTTTATCGTCGATCTCCCCCTTGAATTGATGACGTAATCATGCCCCCAATTCGTCGGATTTTGGGATAGATGATGGGGATTTTGTTGTTAGCAATGTTGATGATGCTTGCTGAGCTTGTATTGCTGATCTACGTTCGTCTTCATCTCGTTACTATTCAATCTGATCACGTTGCCGTCGGTTTTGATCCCTATCTTCGTCGTGGGTTCTGATCTCTCGGCGGCCGTCGGTTTTGATCCTTGTCTTCACCATCGGTCTTCAGGTAACGGTGATTGTTGGGTTTGATCAAAGAAATTCTATTGTTGTCTTTTTTTAATCAAAGAATTTCTTGATGTGTCTGTTGATGGTTATGGTGTTGGTGGCCAGGTTGGCGGTGGTATTTGTGTTTGTTGGTGCTGGTGCTAATGCTATTGTTATTGGTGGTCGGGTTGGTGGTGGTGTTGGTATTGGGGCTTGTGGTGATGCTGGTGTTGAAGGTGGTGTTGGGCTTGTGTTGGTACTGGTGTTGGTGCTGGTGGTGCTGGTGATCGGGTCGAGTGGTGATGTTGGTAGTGGTGCTTGTGTTGGCGGTGCTAGTGTTGGAGTTGGTGTTGGGTTTCTGTTGGTGCTAGTGTTGTTGGTCATCGGGTTAGTGGTGTTGCTGGTGGTGGTGCTTCTGTTGGTGGTGCTGGGGTTGGCGCTGGTGTTGGTGCCCGTGTTGGTGGTGGTGTTGCTCAAGGGGTGCCTTGTGGTGTTGTTGGTTCTAGTGTTGGTTTTAGCCTATCTCTTCCTTTCTCTTTGTATTTTTTTCTTCCTAGAGGCAAGATAAAATGTTGATTTCTAAGTTTCTTCTTTAATTATTCCCCATATACGAAATTGAATATGTTTAAATTGGATATGTTAATATAGGAGACACTATGGAAGTTGTATTTATTTAACAATTCTATTTAATTTGATGTGATGTATAATTAATGATTTACCTTGATAGTCAGTTGCAAATCTATTATAATTCTAGCAATTTACGCTTATGTGTAATGTTTTTTGCCAATCTTTAACTTGTATTGCTGGTTTTTTCATAATACTTTAGGTGTGGATGAGTCATCGCATGATTCACTAAATCTGCATCCTAGGCCTCTCGTGCTTACAGTACTCTCGCCTACATGATGCTTTGCAGGCCCTACTACTCAAGAAAGCTTTGCGGGACCATCTCCTCCCTTTAGCGGGACACCATTTTCATCTAAAAGTGAGAGGCACACATTGGATGATACTGGTAGTTCTAAGAAATCAAGAAGCAAAGATGAGTCGGAGGTGAGTTCCTGATTAGTCTCTAATTCTGTATAATTTTTATCATATCCGCATAGTTATTTGATGTAAAATTCTGCTAGTAAAGCTTTGCTTGCTTGATCCTAGGTTCATGGTGTGCAAATGAAGAAGAAGACCCTAAATCACCATTTAATGGGTGATTAAAGGCTTACCAAGTAGCCATTGACTTTAGAGTGAAGATTTTGTCAGCTTAGGGCATCAAATCCCGAATCCAAGAGATCCAGGCGACAAAAGACAGATGGGACGGCCTGCTGCCCGAAGCCAGGCACGCGCCGCCCTGGCAGGGCCGCGAAAACGCGGCGCACGCTTGCGCTTTGGGCCAGGGGTCGTTCCCCTGGCCCCCTTTCCCCTGGTGCCTATAAGTACCCCTTCAGGGCCTTCAGTTGGGAGATATCCAGAGCTTTAGGATCTTTATGTTAGTTTGATTTTTGGAGTTGTAGTTGTAGTTGTTCTTCTTCTAGTTTTAGTTTTAGCCATTAAAGTGAAAGAGAGAATGTGTAAGAGTTGTATTTGAAGGGTGACAAGCTAATACAAGTAACTACTTCTCTTTCTTTTTTCCATTTCCTTATGCTTTCCATTTGCTTTTAATTTCTTGTTATAGTGTAACTCCCTCTCTTTACCTCTTCTCTTTTGTTGTTTCTTTTCTCAAGCATGACTAACTAACTCTTTCATTGCATGGCTAACTAACTACTAACCTACTAATCTCTAACAACTTGATTGATAACCCACATGAGTCAATAGTATCAAACAAGCCTTGTGCAAACGAGAGCTATGACATCTTAAGACAAGGGTTCTAACTCTAACTTACATTCAAGTTTCCACTTTCTTATATTTCATGTTAACGGGTTTTTTGATGATTTATGGATTGTATGCTTTACTTGTTTTTGTAAGTTAGAGATTTTTCTTTTAACTTTGCCAATACTATTAGTGCACTTGTGTCTTCCGTATTCTCGCATTCAATTGGATCTTGATGAGGGAATGTCCAAGTTTTTGCCATTTTAAGCTAAGTTATATGAAGAACTTTCACTCAATTTCCACGTGAATAGTTCCTATGCATAAGGGGTATACTTGCCTATGATCCATCGTGAGGCTACATCTTCAAGAAGTTAGGGATTAGTGGGAGCAATTAGTAGAAAATTAGCCATGCGCTTTTACCATTAAGAAAAATCCACTTTTACAAATAAGCAAACCAATTCAAAACTATTCTTGAAACAAACTTGTTTTCATTTTCAAATTCTTTATTCAAAACAAAGAACTCTCTTTTTTCTTGAACAAAGAAGCCGCATCAAGTTTTCATCGCTCTCCCTCCTTGTGGATACGACCCGTATAGCCACTTCGCTACTACGGAAGAATCGCAAAAGCAGTAACATCGACCCATACTCTTTTTACTTACTCTTGTGCTTGCTTTTTGCCGATCAAATTTTGGCGCCGTTGTTGGGGAGGGAACGGCTTTATTGTTTAATACTAAAAATTGTTCTTTATTTTTATGTAGGAGAAGTACCAAGGAGCTCACTATCAAGGGAAGCGAAAGAGGTGGCCAAGGATATTGCGCGAGGATTCATTTGCCCTCGGAAAATTCGTGTAAAAGCGAGTTTTTTCGATTGAAGTACTAACAAACTCATTTGCAGGGTTGCCAAAAGCCGCTAAAATTGCTTTCTAATTTTTAGTTCCATTGAATGCTTCACCTTATACATGTGTAATAAACTCAACAGAAATTTACTTATTACTTAATTGAAATTTGGATTAGACTTTTGCATTTAGGGCACGTGTCTATTTCAATTCATTTCAATTTCTGTTGAAGAGTGCTGAGAAAAGGTACGTGTGCATTCATATAGAATAGGACCAACATTTTGGAGTGATTTATCGTTTTGAGTGTTATCTTGTTGTGAATAAACTGTACACTTGCACAATTAACAATAAGGGCAAAATCCCAAATAAATAAGATAAGGTGGGGATTTCATCACCCTTCCTTAGCCCAAAAACTATCTCCAAGTGCACTTACATTTTTTGAAGCCTTAACTAAAAATTAATAGACGTTGCCCTAGGGACATCTCGGACTCACTAAGAGATTAACCGAGGTTGAAAATTGTAAGAATTATACTCCTGTAAAATCGGTGTTAAAGGAAAATGGATTGAGAGGCAAAGCCTCGAAAGCTTTGTGGTTTGGCGTAATTAGGCCCGTCGCTCATGCCCGGATACCGCCCCCCGAGCTTTGTCCTTTCCTGGCCGATTAGCTTGTAGTCTAGTTTCTGCAACAACCTCCCCCGGAGAATCGACCAGTTAGGAGTCGTCTAGGTCTAGGTACCTTAGACTAAGGCCTTATGATTGTTTTTCTTTCTTTTATTTGTTTATTTTATCTTTTCTATTGTTTGTTGTCTTCATGTTGTTTGTGGTGTGCTGCATGCAAGAGTGGGTGAGAGATCCTGCAACTTCTAGATTAATAAGAACACTTTCTACCCTTACATCCAGAGCCAGTGATGGCGTCACTTCAGGACAGATTTTACCCAATCAGAACCTCATTACTATCTTGTATAAAACTGCCTGAGGCAAATGGAAATAATTTTGAATTAAAGCCTCAATTTATCAACACTCTCCTAAAGTTTCATGGTTTAGAATCAGAGGATGCATACTTCTTTGTTAGGGAATTTGAAGAAGTGTACCTCATGATGCGTATACCGCAGCTAGGAGATGATGCTTTTAGGTTACGTTTCATCCCTTTTCTCTAAAGGACCTAACGAAGAAATGGTTGTACAGTTTGGCGGTAGATTCTGTCACGACATGGGATGATTTCGTCAAGGCCTTCTTGAAGAAATTCTACCCAATTCACAAAATTGCCCTCATTAGAAAGAACATCATGCAGTTCAGGTAAGAATCGAGCGAGTCATTTTGGAGATACTTTGAGCGATTCAAGGACTCCTAGCTCAGTGCCCTCATCATGGTGTGGAGAAATGGCGTCAATGCCAGATTCTCTACGATGGCTTAGATTATCAAACGAAAAACCTTTTAGAAATCATGTGTCAGGGGAGTTCTTGAAAAAGGATGAGAACTAGGGTTGAGACTTATTTGAGGATTTAGCTGAGAAAACCCTGCAATAGGAGCCAGCCTCGAAAAAACCAAGGAATTCACTATCTATAACTTCAAGAGGAGGGCTCCTATCTCTAGAATCATCCATAACTGCAGAAGATAAGATTGCAACCCTAATGAGGAGAATAGAGGCTCTAGAGATAAAAGAGTCAGCCAATGTCAACCAAATCAAACCACCACCAATTCACAATCCGGGTTGTTCATACTATCAGGCACCAAATCATGTCTTTGAAAAGTGCTCTATTTTCCATGCCCAACAAGTGCCACCAGAACACCTGAACGCAGCCTATTATAGCCTCCCCATAATTCCTACTCACAAACATACAATCCAGATTGGAGGAATCACCCAAATTTCTCCTGAGCCCAAAATAATCCTCCTAGGCTTAATTTCTCCAACAACTTTCACCATCCCAGTCCTCCACCAAATTTCCCCAGTCTAGCTCCATCTTCCTCCTCTTAAAATTCACCAATGGAGAAGAAATTCAGCAAATTGGAGGAGAGCATGGAAGCTTTTATGAAATCCCAAACCGCTTTCATGCAAAATCAGGGACAAACACTGAACAACCATTCATAGGCTATATCGAGATTGAAAATACAGATGAGCCAGTTAGCTAGCTCCCTAAGTGAAGGACCAAAGGGTACTTTACTTAGTCAGCCGCTAGTTAACCCAAAAACCTCCAATCAAGCATATGAAATTCAGGATCCATCGATCAACCAATACCATACTGTTCACACACTTCGATCTGGAAAGAAGGTAGACAACCAGGTCTACCAACAAAAAAGATCAGTCCATACTTATCCTACTCCAGCCTCCACCTCTGCTAGTTCCTCCCAAACTGCTCCTCAAACATCTGACGAGGACAAAGCTGCTGAACAAGTTCATAAGCCTGTAGCACCCTTTCCCAATAGGCTTAGGAACAACAATAAGAATATGCACATGGAGAAGATGCTAGAGATGTTCAACCAGGTCAAATTAATGTGCCTCTTCTTGAAGCTATCTAGCAAGTCCCAGCTTATGCAAAATTTCTTAAGGATATGTGTACTAAGAAGAGAAAGACAAATGTGCCCAGAAAGTATTCTTGGCAACCAATATAAGTGAAATTCTGTCTGGTCCCATTCCGGTGAAATACAAGGATCTCGGATGTCCCACAATCTCCTGCACCATAGGACAGATATGAAGGTTCACCTAGAGGGGGGGTGAATAGGTTATGGCTAATCTAATGGTCACTTAATGCCAAATGATGCGGAAGCTAAAAATAATTATGACCTAATTCAAACTTTTACACTAAACACCACGTATAACACAAGAGTGTTGCCGAATTCCCCGTGAAGGGCTCTGGACAAACTCCTCTAGATTCCCCTTGAATGGGTTGAGGTGTCGCGTTGGCTCTCTTGGTTGAATACAAGTGTTAGTCAACAATCCCAAGCAATATATCAACATGAGCACAAGGAATATATCATGCATATAAAGGTAAAGACAAGATAAGTAATGCAAGATATAAACAAGGAGATAGAGAGAGAAATGGCAATCGCAAACACAAAGGGTTTGTTTCGAGGTTCGAGCACACTTGCTCTACATCCCCGCCTTCGACACACGAAGGATTTTCACTATGCAAGATCCCAATGGATCTCTCCTCGGTGCCGCAACACCTACAAGCCCTCGGACTCCCTAGTCCCGTACGCACCGCAAGCCCACCGGCTCGCCGAGGCCGCACCTCAAACAAGAAGAGTTCGCACCTGAACCCTAAACAACCACGAGCACACTTTCCCGTCTCCTCAAAGAACAAATGAAGTCTTTGGTGATCACAACACTTTGATCACCTAAAAACTATCTCACTACAACACACCTATAGGATGAATAATCAATGGATAGCTCAAGTGTGGTGTGAGAAAAACAAGGATGAGAGTGGTGGAGGAAAACTCAAAGAATCACTTAAAACACTCTTGGTAAAATCTTCCCTTTAGATAGGAAATATTTGCTCTCTATTTTGTGGAGAAAAACTTCTAAAAAGAGTGAGAAAAATTGGCTCAAAGCTCTCCTAAAATCTTGGCTCAAAACAATGACCAAACCCCCAAATTTATAGGCCAGAAAAATATAGCCGTTGGGGTCTGTCAGAGCTGCCGGTCGACCCGTGCGGTCGACCGCCAACGGTCAGAAATCCGACCGTTGGAGCCACGGTCGACCGCCGGGTCGACCGACCCACTGGAGCTGAGAGTCGAACTCTCGGTCGGTCGACCCGTACGGTCGGCCGAACTTTCCAGAGAGCTCTGCTCTCTGGAGCGGTCGACCGGCACGGTCGGCCGTTCTCCAGTGCACAAAGGCGTGCACGTTTGTGCACGTCGGTCGACCGGTCCGGTCGGCCGACTCCAGGATTAGTCGACTATAAAGCAATAAGTCGACTTATCCGAAGCCTGAAACAGTTTTCTGGGATTAAAAAGTTAGTCTTTTTGGCTCAAATAAAATCCCATAAAATACATAAAAATCTACAAAAATAGTTTAACCAATATACTTTGATAAACAAACATGCTTGCACAAAATCAAGGCATGTTATAAAAGATTGGACTATTTTTGTAACTTGGAAATATTTGGCTCAATATTAAAACTGTTTTTCCAAAACAATATTTTTCCAAAAACATGTTTTTCCAAATCTTCATCAAATACAAAAACAAGATATACATAATGAAATATCTATGTTTTTGTCATAAAGCTCTAAACTTGGTTTTGGTTAAAAGATAAGTATATGAGAAATACCAAAAACCAAAATAGTATTTTCCAAAATAAAAAATCTTTTGTAAAAACAAAACTATCAAGAGTGTGTGTGTGTATAATACTTGAGCAATCCACCACTATTCAATCCTTTACATTTTATCTAAAACAAAAACAAAATCTTATACCTAGACACAAGTCTTGATCTTGAAGTCTTCCCTTGAAGTCTTCTCATCATCTTGACTTGGTCCAAGCTTGATCCAAAAGCTCCTTGGATCACACCGTGCTAGCTCCAAATCTTGACTTTTTATCCTTTGTTGAGCTATGCACCTACTAAGATCTTAATAATGAATCTGTCACTAATTAAACACAAGATCATTAGTAAACATAACTTCATGAGTTGATCATCATCAAAACTAGGGTGATAGGCCTTTAGGCCAACAATCTCCCCTTTTTGATGATGACAAAACTCATGAAGTTATATATGCATGGATTAAAGTAAAACTTCAAAGAAGCTCCCCCTTAACTCATGCATAGACATAAATAATAATATATGACAATGAAGCTCATAAATATGTATGCAAATGTATGGAGATAAAACATATCAAATTCTTTTTCTCCTATTTGCAAAACAAAACATATATGCATTAACTAACAAGAAAAGACAAATACTTCTCACCCTTAAGCAATGAAAACATGCATATATACTCAAATACTTCTCCCCCTTTTTGTCACTCATCAACAAAGGGTTCAAAGTAAAATCAAATCAAACAAATTTTACTCCCCCTTTTTGTCAAAAACAAAGAGATCAAGAAGGGGTAATACAAATTAATCAATAAAGATGTATATGCGATATACATTCAAGAAGAGGAAGACGCTAAGTCAGCTTTCCTACACATATGCATTACATGAAGAAGGGATGACAAGCCCTAACTCACATAACACATATTATGTAATGCATAAGAGGAGATGTGAAGCTCTCCCTACACACGTATATCATATAAAGAAGAGTTGTCAAGCTCCTCAATTTATAATATACTCAACATGAATCTATATGTAAGAGAGATGTTAAGCTCTCTTTGCATATAGGCAATACAAATCAAAATTTTGAATTTTTCTAATTTTTCTTAAAATTTTTTTTTAAAGGTATCAGAGCTCTTGTAAAGCAAACAAATTTTTAAGATACCAATTGAAAATAATCATTATTGTAAAACATATTGATACCAATTGAAATTTAACAAATATGAAGTTGAAGCATTTTGAAATCAATGGTAAACATAATGATCAAAAATTTTTTATTTTTCATCAAAAATTTTGTGCTTTAAAAATGTGAACCAATTGTAAGTTAAGCACATGAAAATCATATATATGTATGAAATGAGTATACCAATTGACATTGATACATACATATATAAGAAAACAAAGTATGAGTATATACAAAAATAATCAATTTAGATACCAATTGAAAGAGTCCAATGATACCAATTGACATAACAATAAGATCAAGTGTATAACTCATAACCTACCACCCTTCATATGCTCAAAGTAAAAGATTTTCAATGAAGCATACAAGGCATAATCGCCCATCCATCCTCCCATTGAAGGTAGGGGTTTTCAAAAATAGATTTGAAAATATTTTAGCATTGAAAATCACTACCAAATGAGGAACAATAACTAGTTAAAATAATTTTTGAAAAACTAGTTAAAGATCCTTCAAAATCATCAAATCATATATTTTTCATGAATCAAGACTAAATACACAAAGTTTTACACTCAAGATCGATTAAGCTCATAAAAGTGTTCATGAATCAAAGTCATGACAAAATAAATAAAGTGTGAGTGTTCAAAAGTCATGTAAGTAGCATTATCATGAAAATGGTCATTGAAGCTCAATAAGATGAATAACATTTTATAAAACATGAAAATTTATTTTTCTTAAAAAATAATACACTTCTAGGCATATGTATGATTTATCCTATCCTAACAATACACATACATATCCCAAACATAAAAGAGTCTATTAAGGTATTTGCATGAAGGCAAGAGACTCACGGGTATACATGTATATTTATTAGATTTGAATTAAAAATACATATACATGAAGTAAAGCATAAAAATAGGCAAAAACATGTATAAAAGAGAATCATCAAAACTAGTCTATACATATGCATATAGTGGATACAAATGAGCATGAAGTTCAATTATATATGAATCAATTGTAATTCACTATTTGTATATGTATACATGCAAGTTTGACACATTCTACATCTAAGCATGTAAATACCACATGAAGCACACAAAAATATGAACATGCTATATGATATATGAAATTAAAAGCATGTACATAAAAAGTAGGAGTTTAGAGATTGTTACCAACTCCAAAGCTCCTAACATGGTGGTTGTCCCACCAAAGCTCCTTGATAGTGATGCATCCCAAAAGTATGTCCATCATGTCCAAGTGCATCCACTACCAAGGCACCGATCCTCTCACGTTTTGTGAGAGCCCTCACCTACATCAAAAGCAAATGGTCGGGGTTTTGGTACCCATATTTTCTTGTTGGTCTACGGGGGTTAGCTTTGTTGTAAGGCACCCAAAAATTCTTATTCTTAGCAAAATTAAAATGATCTAATCTATCATAACAATATTTTGCTAAATGGCCTTTGCGGCCACAATGTGTACATGTGTACACCTTAGGATGCTTATGTGAATGTGTATGATCGTGACGTGCAACATAAGCATATGCATGATGAGGATGATGTGCATGAATGTGTGGAGTTTGTTTCTTTGAAAACAAGGACTCCAATTTCTTATGATTAAATGCACAATTTCTCAAAGTTGAGCTCAAGCAATTAATCCTATTTTTCAAAACATTTACTTCATTTTGATCAATAGAAGAGGTGGCATGTAAAGCATGATCAAAATTCTTTTTCTTTTTAGAAACCTTTTCTTTTTCTTTTCATTTTCAAAATTTTTCTTTTTAAACAAGAGTTTTCTTGAAAAACAACTTCTTTTTGTTTTTCCACCAAAACAATTTTATCTTTCAAAATAGTGTTCCCTTCACACAGATCATTTAATTTAGACATAAGGGAAACATTCTCATTTTTTAAAACTTCATTTTCTTTTTCTAAACATGTAATGTTACTTCTAAATGTATCATGTTCTACATGCATGCAATCAATATTCTTTTTCAAATTTTTATTGTCCTTTTTAATCATGTCATATTTCTCAAGCAATAATTGACAAAATGTAGAAAGCTCTTCATATGACATGTTATTATCCTCATCCTCGGATTCGGAAGTTACCTCAAGGGGGTTATCCCTTGGACCATATAGCACACGTTGGAGGTGTCGCTTCCAACGTCCGAATCACTCCCCGCAAAGTATTGATCATTTTCGCCAAGGGAGATGAGGGTGTTCCAAACTACAAAAGCCAAATCAAGATTAGCAACCCTAGATAAATAATCATCATTTAGGGTAGATCTTAAAGCATGTAGGGCTTTTGCATTAGCCTCAATATTCTTACCATTTAAACAATATGCATTATTAGTAGTGGCAAGATAAACATGATAACCTAGGGCTTTGAGGTACAAGGACATCTTCACCTTCCATATATGGATGTTAACAATGTCAAACATGGGTGGTGACATGAAGTCCATGGTGTGTGTACAAATATTGTGATTAGCCTAAAAATAAGGATCTTTTACTCTAGGTTGTTAGACCAAATCAGAGTACCAAGCTCTGATACCAATTGAAGGTTCACCTAGAGGGGGGGTGAATAGGTGATGGCTAATCTAATGGTCACTTAATGCCAAATGATGCGGAAGCTAAAAACAATTATGACCTAATTCAAACTTTTACACTAAACACCACGTATAACACAAGAGTGTTGCCGAATTCCCCGTGAAAGGCTCTGGACAAACTCTTCTAGATTCCCCTTGAATGGGTTGAGGTGTCGCGTTGGCTCTCTTGGTTGAATACAAGTGTTAGTCAACAATCCCAAGCAATATATCAATATGAGCACAAGGAATATATCATGCATATAAAGGTAAAGACAAGATAAGTAATGCAAGATATAAACAAGGAGATAGAGAGAGAGAAATGGCAATCGCAAACACAAAGGGTTTGTTTCGAGGTTTGAGCACACTTGCTCTACATCCCCGCCTTCGACACACGAAGGATTTTCACTATGCAAGATCCCAATGGATCTCTCCTCGGTGCCGCAACACCTACAAGCCCTCGGACTCCCTAATCCCGTACACACCGCAAGCTCACCGGCTCGCCGAGGCCGCACCTCAAACAAGAAGAGTTCGCACCCGAACCCTAAACAACCACGAGCACACTTGCCCGTCTCCTCAAAGAACAAATGAAGTCTTTGGTGATCACACACTTTGATCACCTAAAAACTATCTCACTACAACACACCTATAGGATGAATAATCAATGGATAGCTCAAGTGTGGTGTGAGAAAAACAAGGATGAGAGTGGTGGAGGAAAACTCAAAGAATCACTTAAAACACTCTTGGTAAAATCTTCCCTTTAGATAGGAAATATTTGCTCTCTATTTTGTTGAGAAAAACTTCTAAAAAGAGTAGGAAAACTGGCTCAAGGCTCTCCTAAAATCTTGGCTCAAAACAATGACCAAACCCCCAAATTTATAGGCCAGAAAAATATAGCCGTTGGGGTCTGTCAGAGCTGCCGGTCGACCCGTGCGGTCGACCGCCAACGGTCAGAAATCCGACCGTTGGAGCCACGGTTGACCGTCGGGTCGACCGACCCACTGGAGCTGAGAGTCGAACTCTCGGTCGGTCGACCCGTACGGTTGGCCGAACTTTCCAGAGAGCTCTGCTCTCTGGAGCGGTCGACCGGCACGGTCGGCCGTTCTCCAGTGCACAAAGGCGTGCACGTTTGTGCACGTCGGTCGACCGGTCCGGTCGGCCGGCTCCAGGATTAGTCGACTATAAAGCAGTAAGTCGACTTATCCGAAGCCTGAAACAGTTTTCTGGAATTAAAAAGTTAGTCTTTTTGGCTCAAATAAAATCCCATAAAATACATAAAAATCTACAAAAATAGTTTAACCAATATACTTTGATAAACAAATATGCTTGCACAAAATCAAGGCATGTTATAAAAGATTGGACTATTTTTGTAACTTGGAAATATTTGGCTCAATATTAAAACTGTTTTCCAAAACAATATTTTTCCAAAAACATGTTTTCCAAATCTTCATCAAATACAAAAACAAGATATACATAATGAAATATCTATGTTTTTGTCATAAAGCTCTAAACTTGGTTTTGGTTAAAAGATAAGTATATGAGAAATACCAAAAACCAAATAGTATTTTCCAAAATGAAAAATCTTTTGTAAAAACAAAACTATCAAGAGTGTGTGTGTGTATAATACTTGAGCAATCCACCACTATTCAATCCTTTACATTTTATCTAAAACAAAAACAAAATCTTATACCTAGACACAAGTCTTGATCTTGAAGTCTTCCCTTGAAGTCTTCTCATCATCTTGACTTGGTCCAAGCTTGATCGAAAAGCTCCTTGGATCACACCGTGCTAGCTCCAAATCTTGACTTTTTATCCTTTGTTGAGCTATGCACCTACTAAGATCTTGATAATGAATCTGTCACTAATTAAACACAAGATCATTAGTAAACATAACTTCATGAGTTGATCATCATCAAAACTAGGGTGATAGGCCTTTGGGCCAACAAGATAGAAATTAGCAGAGCACTTCTTGACCTGGGAGTAAGTATCAACTTGCTACCTCTCTCAGTATACCAGCAACTTGGGTTAGGCGAGCTGAGCCCAACCCGAGTCACCATTCAGCTAGCTGACCGATCTGTGAAAATTCCCAAGGAGGAAATCACAGACGTCCTTATCTGGGACGGGGATTTCATCTATCCCGTTGACTTCATTGTGCTTGAGACCCAACTATAGATGCTCTGATACCAATTGTAAGTTCACCTAGAGGGGGGGTGAATAGGTGACGGCTAATCTAATGGTCACTTGATGCCAAATAATGCGGAAGCTAAAAGCAATTATGACCTAAACAAACTATTTAAACTAATCACCACGTATAACACAAGAGTGTAGCCGAATTCCCGTGAAGGGCTCTGGACAAACTCCTCTAGATTCCCCTTGATAAGGGTTGAGGTGCCGCGTTGGCTCTCTTGGTTAAATACAAGTGTTAGCAAACAAACCCAAGCAAGTATATCAATATAGTACACAATGTATATCAAGCATGAAAAGATAAACACTATATAAGCATGCAAGATATAGACAAGAGATAGAGAGAGAGCAATCGCAAACACAAGGAATTTGTTTCGAGGTTCGAGCATACTTGCTTTACATCCCCGCCTTCGACACGAAGGATTTCCACTATGCACGATCCCAATGGATCTCTCCTTGGTGCCACAACACCTACAATCCCTCGGACTCCCTAGTCCCGTACACACGCAAGCCCCACAAGCTTGCCGAGGCTGCACCTCAAACCAAGAGTTCACAATCGAACTCTAAACCACCGCGAGCACACTTGCCCGCCTCCTCAAAGGAACAAAGAAATGTCTTTGGTGATCACAACACTTTGATCACCTAAAAACACTCTCACTATAACACTCCTATAGAATGAATAATCAATGGATGCTCAAGTGTTTGTGTGAGAAAAATAAGGAAGAGAATGGTGGAGGAAAACTCAAAGAATCACTTTAAACACTCTTGATAAAACTTTCCTTTTGATTGGAAATATTTGCTCTCAAATATGTGGAGAAAACCTTTTGAAAAGATCAGAAAAACTGGCTTGAAAGCTCTCCCAAAATCTTAGAGAAAAACAATGACCAAACCCCCAAATTTATAGGCTGTCAAAAACTAGCCGTTGGGGTCTGTCAGATCTGTCGGTCGACCGCCCGGTCGACCGCCAACGGTCAAGAATCCGACCGTTGGAGCCTTCGGTCGACCGCCGTCGACCCAAAAGAACAGAGAGCACTGCTCTCAGTTCCGGTCGACTGTGTCGGTCGTCCGGCCATCTGCCAGGTCAAGGCGTGCACGTCGTGCACGTCGGTCGACCGAGCCGGTCGGCCGACTTCAGCCCTAGTCGACTTGGTCGGTCGACTAGTCGACTTGCTGAAGCCTGAAACTGAAAAACTGGGATTTAAAACTTGGTCTTTTTGACTCACATAAAATCCCATAAAATACATAAAAATCTACAAAAATAGTTTTACCAATATACTTTGATAAACAAACATGCTTGCACAAAATCAAGGCATGTTATAAAAGATTTGGACTATTTTTGTAAGTTGGAAATATTGGCTCAATTGAAAACTAGTATTTTTCTAAAATTGTTTTCCAAACTTCTTCACGATACAAAAACAAGATATTTTGAATTCATTAAAGCATAGTGTGTATGGATATGATCCACTACACAATTTAGATGAAATCTATGTTTTTGGCATTAAGCTCTAAATATGGTTTTGGTTTAAAACATGTATATAAGAAAACACCAAAAACCAAAATGTATTTTTCCAAAATGAAAGTCTTTTCTAAACTGAAAATTCTTTTATGAAAAGACAACTAAATCAAGAGTGTGTGTGTGATATATATTTGAGCAATCCACCAACTACTCTATCCTTTACATTTTAACTAAAACAAAAATCTTATACCTAGACATAAGTCTTGATCTTGAAGTCTTCCCTTGAAGTCTTCTCATCATCTTGACTTGGTCCAAAATTAATCCAACGAGCTCGACTCCTCTTGAGTACTTGATGTGGTCTTGATGCATAGGCTCGTGAATCAACCGGTGCTAGCTCCAAAATTTGACTTTAAATCCTTTGTTGAAGCTCCACACCTACTAAGATCTTGATAACAAATCTGTCACTAATTAAACACAAGATCATTAGTACTATAACTTCATGAATTGATAATCAAAACTAGAGTGATGGGCCTTTGGGCCAACAATCTCCCCCTTTTTGATGATGACAAAACTCATGAAGTTATATATGCATGAATTAAAGTAAAGCTTCAAAGAAGCTCCCCCTTAACTCATGCATAACACAAAATAATAAATATATGCAATAAAGCTCACAAACATGTATGCAAATGAATGGAGATAAAACAAAATAAATCTTTTTCTCCTATTTGTAAAACAAAACATATATGCATAAACATAAATTCTTCTAACATGCATATAAAACTCAAATTCTTCTCCCCCCTTTTGTCAATCATCAACAAAGGGGTTGAAGTAAAAACAAAACAAATTTTTCTCCCCCTTTTTGTCCGAAACAAAGAACCAAAGAAGGGGTAAACACATCGATCAATAAGGGTTATATGCGATATACATTCATGAAGAGGAAGACGTTAAGTTAGCTTCCCTACACATATGCATTACATGAAGAAGGGATTACAAGCCCCAATTCACATAACACATAATATGCAATGCATAAGAGGAGATGTGAAGCTCCCCTACACACGTGTACCACATAAAGAAGAGTTGTCAAGCTCCTCAATATACAATACACTCAACATGAATCTATATGTAGAAGAGATGTTAAACTCTCCTTGCATATAGGTAATACACATCAAAAAATTTGAATTTTTCTTATAAAACAAAATTTTGAATTTTGTCAATAAAACAAAATTTTGAATTTTGATATCAATTTTGGAAATGATCAATTGTAAAATAGTGATCAATAGTAAAGTAATGATCAACCATATTGATACCAATTTAAAAACAAATGCATAAGCTTGAAAAATAAGATTTGAATTAAGCTTAGCATAAACCAACTTTGTGCTTTAAAAATGTAAATCAATTTTAGTTCAAGCACAAAACAAATCATATATATGTATGAAAAATGAGTATACCAATTGAAATTGATACATACATATATAAGAAAATAAAATATGAGTATATACAAAAATAGAGTCAAATTGATATCAATTGAAATGATTCAATGATACCAATTGAAGCAATAATAGGATCATGTGTATATCTCATAAACTACTAATTTGAAGAATAAATAACTAGTATAAATTAATTTTTGAAAAAACTAGTTAAAGATCCTTCAAAATACAATAGATCATATGTTTTTCATGAAACAAAACTAAATACACAAATTTTACACTCATAGTCTATAAAGCTCAAAAATATGTCCATGAAACTAAGTCATGACAAAATAAATAAAGTGTGAGTGTTCAAAAGTCATGTAAATAGCATTTTCATGAAAATAGACATTGAAGCTCAAAAAGTGGAGTATCATTTTTAAATCATAAAAATTCATTTTTTTTATCAAACAACCATGAAAATCATTTTTCATTAAAACAAACACACTTCTAGGTATATGTATGATTTATCCAATCCTAACAATACACATACATATCCCAAACATAAAAGAGTCTATTAATGTATTTGCATGAAGACAAGAGACTCACAGGTATACATGTATATTTATTTGATTTGAATTAAAATACATATACATGAAGTAAAATCATAAAATTTGGCAAAGCATGTATAAATGAGGAAATCATCAAAACTAGGTTATACATGTGCATATAGTGGGTACAAATGAGCATGAAGTGCAAACATATATAAAACAAATGTAGCTCACTATTTGTACATGTATAATACAAGTTTTGATAAAAACTACATCTAAGCATGTTTTTACCACATGAAGCACATAAATAATTAAAACATGAACATGCTATGAATATGATATATGTAAAAAGCATGAACATAAAAAGTAGGAGTTTAGAGATTGTTACCAACTCCAAAGCTCCAAGCTTGGTGGTCTTTCCCACCAAAACCTCCTGATAGTGATGCATCAAATGTGTGTCCATCAAGCCCATTTGCATCCACCATCAAGGCACCATTTTTCTCACGTCGTGTGAGAGCCCTCACCTACATCAAAAACAAACGGTGGTGACTTTGGTACCCATTTTTCTTGGATCTTTGGGGGTTAGCTTTGTAAGGGACCCAAACATTTTTATGATTAGCAAAATTTAAATGATGTATCCTATCATAACAAAACTTTGCTAAATAACCTTTGCGGCCACAATGTGTACACTTGTACACCTTAGGATGCTTATGTGTAGGAGTGTGATCATGACGTGCAACATAAGCATATGCATGATGATGTTGTGCATGAATGTGTGGAGTTTGTTTCTTTGAAAACATTGACTCCAACCTAGTATAGTTAAATGCACAAGAGTTCAAAGTTGAACTCAAACAGTCCATTTTATTTTTCAAATCTTTAATCTCATTAGTGGTGGCATGTAAAGCATGATGAGATAAAGAATCATTTTTCTTATTCTTTTTAGAAACAAATTCTTTTTCATTTCAACAAATTTTCTTTTCAAGGAGTTATTTTCTTGCAAAACACTTTCTTTTTATTTTTCCACCAAATCAATTTTATTTTTCAAAGTATTGTTTCCTTCACATAAATCATTTAATTTTGAAAATAAGGAAACATTCTCATTTTTCAAATCTTCTTTTTCTTTTTCTAAGCATGCAATCTTATTTCTAAATGAATCATGTTCTTTATGCATGCAATCAAATTTCTTTTTCAAATTTTTATTTTCTTCTTAATCATGTCATATTTTTCAAGAAGTATTTGACAAAATGAATTAAGCTCATCATATGACATGTTATCATCTTCTACCTTAGATTCGGTAGTTACCTCAAGAGTGTTATCCCCTTGGATCATATAGCACAAGTTGGAGGTGTTGCTTCCAACGTCCGAATCGTTCCCGGCATAATATAGATCTTTTTCGCCGAGGGAGGTGATGATGTTCCATGCTACAAAAGCCGAATCAATGTTAGAAACCCTAGATAAATAATCATCATTTAGGGTTGACTTTAAAGTATTAAGGGCTTTTGCATTAGCCTCAATATTCTTGCCATTTAACAATATGCATTATTAGTTGTGGCAAGAAAGACATGAATGCCTAGGGCTTTGAGGTATAAGGACATCTTAACCTTCCATATAGGGATGTTAAGAATGTCAAAGGTGGGTGGTGACATGAAGTCCTGTTGTGTGTACAAATATAGTAATTAGCCTAAAAATGAGGATCTTTAACTCTAGGTTGTGAGACCCAAATTCAGAGCACTTGGCTCTGATACCAATTGTAGATGCTCTGATACCAATTGTAAGTTCACCTAGAGGGGGGGTGAATAGGTGATGGCTAATCTAATGGTCACTTGATGCCAAATAATGCGGAAGCTAAAAGCAATTATGACCTAAACAAACTATTTAAAACTAATCACCACGTATAACACAAGAGTGTAGCCGAATTTCCCGTGAAGGGCTCTGAACAAACTCCTCTAGATTCCCCTTGATAAGGGTTGAGGTGCCGCGTTGGCTCTCTTGGTTAAATACAAGTGTTAGTAAACAACCCAAGCAAGTATATCAATATAGTACACAATGTATATCAAGCATGAAAAGATAAACACAATATAAGCATGCAAGATATAGACAAGAGAGAGAGAGAGAGAGCAATCGCAAATATAAGGGATTTGTTTCGAGGTTCGAGCACACTTGCTCTACATCCCCGCCTTCGACACATGAAGGATTTCCACTATGCACGATCTCAATGGATCTCTCCTTGGTGCCGCAACACCTACAATCCCTCGGACTCCCTAGTCCCGTACACACGCAAGCCCCACAAGTTTGCCGAGGCCGCACCTCAAACCAAGAGTTCACAACCGAACTCTAAACCACCGCGAGCACACTTGCCGCCTCCTCAAAGGAACAAAGAAAAGTCTTTGGTGATCACAACACTTTGATCACCTAAAAACACTCTCACTACAACACTCCTATAGAATGAATAATCAATGGATGCTCAAGTGTTTGTGTGAGAAAAACAAGGAAGAGAATGGTGGAGGAAAACTCAAAGAATCACTTTAAACACTCTTGATAAAACTTTCCTTTTGATTGGAAATATTTGCTCTCAAATATGTGGAGAAAACCTTTTGAAAAGATCAGAAAAACTGGCTTGAAAGAACTCCCAAAATCTTAGAGAAAAACAATGATCAAACCCCCAATTTATAGGCTGTTAAAAACTAGCCGTTGGGGTCTGTCAGACCTGTCGGTCGACCACCCGGTCGAGAATCCGACCGTTGGAGCCTTCGGTCGACCGCCCGGTCGACCCAAAAGAACAGAGAGCACTGCTCTCAGTTCCGGTCGACTGTGTCGGTCGTCCGGCCATCTGCCAGGTCAAGGCGTGCACGTCGGTCGATCGAGCTGGTCGGCCGACTTCAGCCCTAGTCGGTCGACTAGTCGACTTGCTGAAGCCTGAAACTGAAAAGCTGGGATTTAAAACTTGGTCTTTTTGGCTCACATAAAATCCCATAAAATACATAAAAATCTACAAAAATAGTTTTACCAATATACTTTGATAAACAAACATGCTTGCACAAAATCAAGGTATGTTATAAAAGATTTGGACTATTTTTGTAAGTTGGAAATATTGGCTCATTGAAAACTAGTATTTTTCTAAAACTTGTTTTCCAAACTTCTTCATGATACAAAAACAAGATATTTTGAATTCATTAAAGCATAGTGTGTATGGATATGATCCACTACACAATTTAGATGAAATATCTATGTTTTTGGCATTAAGCTCTGAATATGGTTTTGGTTTAAAACATGTATATAAGAAAACACCAAAAACCAAAATGTATTTTTTCAAAATGAAAGTCTTTTCTAAACTGAAAATTCTTTTATGAAAAGATAACTAAATCAAGAGTGTGTGTGTGATATATATTTGAGCAATCCACCAACTACTCTATCCTTTACATTTTAACTAAAACAAAAATCTTATACCTAGACACAAGTCTTGATCTTGAAGTCTTCCCTTGAAGTCTTCTCATCATCTTGACTTGGTCCAAAAGCAATCCAACGAGCTCGACTTCTCTTGAGTACTTGATGTAGTCTTGATGCATAGGCTCGTGAATCAACCGGTGCTAGCTCCAAAACTTGACTTTAAATCCTTTGTTGAAGCTCCACACCTACTAAGATCTTGATAACAAATCTGTCACTAATTAAACACAAGATCATTAGTACTATAACTTCATGAGTTGATCATCATCAAAACTAGAGTGATGGGCCTTTGGGCCAACACCAACTTGTGTCCAATCTAAGGTCTGAAACTCCAGTCATCTTAGGGCGCCCATTCCTTGCTACAGCCAATGCCATAATCAACTGTAGGAATGGGTTCATGCGATTGACCTTTAGAGACATGACAAAGGAAGTTAATGTCTTCAATTTTGGAAGACAACCCAGCGATATCAATGATCAGACGTTTGAGGTCAATTCTATTGAAAACCTGACCAGTGAGCATGAGGAAAGTATGAAGATAGAAACGGAGGCAGAGTTTGATCTGGAGGCTGAGGATTTTAATCTAGACCAGATCGTAGATTCAATAGTGGATTGGGCATCAAGCCCAAGTGTAACTCATTATAGGATTGAAAGTCTGGAGATTGCCTTTAATGAAGCAACACCTTCCCTAGAGCTAAAAGCCTTACCTGATCACCTCAAGAACGCCTACCTGGGTGGAAAGGACACCTTATCAGTCATCATAGCATCCCACCTGACTGAGCAACAAGAGGACAACTTAATGTTTATTATGAAAAGACATCGAGAAGCCATTGAATGGACGATGAAGGACATCAAAGGAATAAGTCCAGCCATAGTGCAACATAGAATCCATTTAGTCGATGAAGCAACTCCCAGAGGGACCCACAACGCAGGCTTAACCCACTCATGCAAGAGGCAGTTAAAGCGGAAATTTTAAAATTACTAGACAATGGGATCATTTATCCCATTTCTGATCGCCAATGGGTTAGCCCTGTTCATGCGGTCCCGAGGAAAGCTGGCTTTACGATGGTTGAAAATGAGCAAAAAGAGTCAGTGCAGACAAGACTGCCTACCAAGGTCCATGTATGTATGACTATAGGAAGTTGAATGCAGCCACCCGTAAAGACCACTTTCCGCTACCCTTCATCGATCAAATGCTGAAACGATTAGCTGGACATGAGTACTATTGCTTCCTAGATGGGTACTCGGGATACAATCAAATCCTCATTACTGTAGAAGACCAGGAAAAGACCACGTTCACCTGCCCGTTCGGAACCTTTGCTTACTGACGCATGCCCTTTGGATTGTACAATGCTCCCGCAATATTCCAACGGTGCATGCTTAGTCTTTTCTCCGACATGGTAGAACGTTTTCTTGAGATTTTCATAGATGACTTCTCCATCTACGAAGATTCATTTGATCAGTGTCTTCATCACTTAGAGTTAATGCTGCAAAGATGCAAGAAGAAGAATCTAACTCTAAACTGGGAGAAATGTCACTCATGGTGAGACAGGGGATTGTCTTAGGCCATGAGATTTCTAGGAGAGGCATTGAAGTGGACAAGGCTAAAGTAAAAGTGATTGCTAAGCTTCCACCACCCAAAAGCATCAAGAATATTAGACCCTTTCTAAGGCATGCTGGGTTCTACCGACAGTTCATTAAGGATTTTAGCAAAATCGCTAGGTCCTTAACCAACCTGCTCGCTAAGGACGTGCCCTTTGATTTTAACGATGAATGTTTCAAGTCATGGGGGAGCTTAAGCAAGAACTTATTTCTGCACCTATTATTTCTGCTCCTAATTGAGCCAAACCGTTCGAAATCATGTGATGCCTCTGATTTTGCTATTGGCGCTGTTCTAGGACAGCGCAACCACAAACATGTTTTATTACTCGAGTAGAACCTAGAATGACGCCCAACAGAATTATACAATGACTGAGAAGGAATTCTTGGCCGTCGTCTTTGCGTTAGAGAAGTTCTGACCCTACTTGTTAGGCTCAAAGACGGTGATTTTCACAGATCATTCAGCACTGAAATACCTCATGACCAAGAAGGAAGCAAAAGCTCGATTGATTCGGTGGATCCTTTTGCTTCGAGAATTGACTTAGAAATTTGGGATAAAAGAGGTATAGAAAATGTGATTGCTGATCATCTATCACGAATTCCAAACGCACCGATCATACAAGCTCCAATCAATGAGGATTTTCTAGACGAGCACATTCTAGCCATTTTTAAGGAACCCTGGTATGCGAACATCGTCAATTACCTGGCCACTAGACAATTACCCGCTGACTGGATAAAGCAAGACCAATGTGGTTTCTTTGCCCAAGTACGGTACTTCTTCTGGAAGAGCCGTACCTTTTTAAGTATTGTCCTGACCAGATTATTCGACGATGCATATCAGAGGAGGAACAGAGGAGTGTGCTTAGCTTTTGTCATGACCTTACATGCGGAAGACACTTCGGTCCCCGCAAGACTGCAGAGAAGGTTCTACAAAGTGAGTTTTAATAGCCCACTTTGTTCAAAGACTCATACCATTTTTTTTAAGCCATGCGCAAATTGTCAGAACATTGGGAAAATTTCAAGACGAGACATGATGCCCCTAAACCCGATTCTGGAAGTTGAAATTTTTGATGTTTGGGGTATCGACTTCATGGGACCATTCCCTAATTCCTTCGACAACCGGTTCATTTTGGTTGCTGTAGATTTTGTCTCTAAATGGTGTAGAAGCTGTGCCAACTAACACCAATAACAATAAAGTGGTTGTCAAATTTCTCAAAGAGAACATCTTCTCATGATTTGGCACCCCTAGAGCGATAATTAGTGATAATGGATCGCATTTCTGCAACAAAGTTTTTGAAGCTTAGATGCGAAAATATTCTATCAATCACAAGTTGTCTACTCTGTATCATCCCCAGACAAATGGGCAGGTGAAGTCACCAATTGACAGATCAAACTCATTCTGAAGAAGACTGTTGGACAAAACCAAAAGAATTGGTCGGTCAAACTCAATGATGCATTGTGGGCTTACCACACTGCTTTTAAGACAGTTCTAGGGATGTTTCCGTATAGAATCGTATTTGAAAAAGCCTGTCATCTGCCAGTCGAATTAGAACACCATGCCCTATGAGCCATTAAGCAACTCAATTTTGATCTGATCAAGGCCGGTGAGCTAAGAGACTTAAGATTTTAGAATTAGAGGAGATACGGAATGAAGCCTATGAGAATGCTCAGATCACCAAAAGCAGGACTAAATTTTTTCATGACCAGATCATAACCCAAAAATACTTTGCCCCGGGAGACAAGGTTCTACTGTACAACTCAAGGCTTCGTATTTTCGCGGGGAAGCTGAAGACTCGTTGGTCTGGACCGTTCATCGTGCGCACTGTTTTTCCGTACGGTGCTGTGATTATTGTAGATCCTAAGAACAATATGAAATTCAAAGTGAATGGGTAAAGACTGAAGCCCTTTTTGACCACTGAGCCTACATCACAGGCTGATAGTGTGTTGACTCTTTTTGCCCCGTCATACACCTAACCACAACCATCCACACCGCAACTAAAAAAATAATAAAAAAGAAAAGAAAAAATAAAATAAAAATAAAAAACATATATTTATTATTTATATGCTTATCCTTCTATCTCTTTTGTTTGACATCTCTTTCGCCTATTCGCACTTGCCGGCCCGAGTCGACGAGGGCGGTAACCTCTTTTCTTCACCCTATCTATTGCATTTGCATTTACATGAAATTCATTGAGGACAATGCATTAGATAGGTGTGGGGTGCTAACACTTTTACTTTTTCTTTTATTAAAAAATAATAAAAAAATAATAAAGACAATAATAAAAAATAAAAAAACCCTCCTGAACGAAAAATGAATTTTATACTCTTTATAAAAATACCAAAAGATTGTAAGAATTAAGGGAACCTTATTGATGAATCTTTATTTTTTCCTAAGTAAATAAGAAACATTGGTTTGATCAAGAGTTGGGAGGATAATGAAAATAACTCGTATCTTTTATTTAGCCTTAGAAGAATATGCATAAACTACACACACATGCTTGGGATTTAGAGACACAACTCTGAAAAAAACTGGATAATTGTGCCTTAAGTAGCATAATTACTCACGCCAAAAAATTTAATAACAATATATAATGTATAAATAAATCTTGATTTCGTGGCCTACTCTACTTGCATATTTGACCTGAGGTGTTTTTTCACCTGGTGCCCTAAGACCATCTGGTTTGGAGTTATCGATTTAGTATGTGTTATATGAGTGAAGTAGAAAGCCTAATGAAACCAGAATAATAGATAAAAATTAATAAAATTAAATGATATTCAAAGTTGATTTGAAAAATCCCAAGCACATCACACTTACACATTATGCATATCTATCTAAAGCAAAATAACATAATGAGTAAGAAGTAAAAAATCCTTTCTAAATTTAAAGAAAAACCATAATTTCTTCTTTTATGAAGGCTAAAGTATAGGAGGACTTATGAGGGTTAAACCTAATTCTTACATCATTCGGTCATTTTTACTTAGATGATTGAAAGTTCTTTTTCATAACAGAGTTTTTGCTAACAACTAAATACTTTTTTTTTTACTTACTGGATTTTGTGGGTGCAATCCGCTGAAAACCCTCAGGAGACAACAACTCCTCCTCTAGGGGAAACTAGAGGTTTAAAGGCTTGTTGCAATCCTCAGTGCAATCACGTCACCTGCGAAAGTGGTGTAATAATTTTCTTATTTTTGTTTTGCTCGGGACGAGCAAAAAGATAAGTGTGGGGGTGTGATTAGTCTCTAATTCTGCATCATTTTTATCACATCCGCATAGTTTTTGTGATGTAAAATTCTGCTAATAAAGTTTTGCTTACTTGATCCTATGTCCATGGTGTACAAATGAAGAAGAATACCCTAAATTACCATTTAATGGGTGATTAAAGGCCTACCAAGTAGCCATTGACTTTAGAGTGAAGATTTTGTCAGCTCAGGACATCAAATCCTGAATCCAAGAGATCCAACGACAGAAGACAGATGGGACGGCCCGCTGCCTGAAGCCAGGCACGTGCCGCCCTGGCAGGGCCGTGTTTTCGCGGCCCTATGGGCGCGCGCGCCTGCGCTTTGGGCCAGGGGTCGTCCCCTGGCTCTATTTCCCCTGGTGCCTATAAATCCCCTCTAGGGCCTTCAGTTGGGAGATATCCAAAACTTTAGGATCTTTATGTTAGTTTGATTTTAGAGTTGTAGTTGCTGTTGTTGTTCTTCTTCTAGTTTTAGTTTTAGCCATTAGAGTGAAAGAGAGAGTGTGTAAGAGTCGTGTTTGAAGGGTGACAAGCTAATACAAGTAACTACTTCTCTTTCTTCTTTCCATTTCCTTGTGCTTTCCATTTGCTTTTAATTTCTTGTTATAGTGTAACTCCCTCTCTTTACCTCTTCTCTTTTGTTGTTTCTTTTCTCAAGCATGACTAAATAACTCTTTCATTGCATGGCTAACTAACTACTAACCCACTAATCTCTAACAACTTGATTGATAACTGATCAGGGTAAAACCACGCATAAAAAGTGTATGTTTTGAAATCGATATTTAAAGTGTGTGTGTGTTTTGGCTTCCTCGATACTTCCGTTATAGCATAGAGGCTAAAACGAGTTGAATCCATAAGGATGGGAGGCGATAGAAGCTTTATCGGTTGATTCACGTGTTTATTAAAAATTCTTCAAAGTTTTAAAGAATGAAAATAAAATAAAAGAAAGAATGGAAAGAGAAGTACGGTGAAATACAAAGAAGTGGGAAACATTGAAAAGAATGGTATTTGTGGTTTTGGTATTTTTAAAACAAAGTGAAAGATAAAGAAAACTCATGGCACTAACTACTAATGACTTCACTAACATACTAACCTCTTAGTGATAGTTGCCTCACATGTATCATTGGCCATCACTAGTCCTTGGTTCAAGAGCGATTCAAAGTATGACCCATATGTAACTCATCACAACCCAACTCAACCAACAAGTGCAAGCTACACTTAAACCATCAATACTATAGAAAATTAAGTATGGAGTAAAGTAATGTTAGCTTGTTAGTGGTTAGGAAGTTAGAGTGTTAGATCCATCATCATGAGCCATCAATGGCTCTTGCAAGAGCAAGGCCAAACCGAGACTATTAGATTTATGTGGATTATCATAAAAGAATTAGCAAGTTAGTGGTTAGTAGTTAGTTACCATGAGAGAAAAGTTAGCTACACATATAAAAGAGATTGGAGAGAAGAAAATATAGAGAGGTAAAGAGAACACCTTTCATACATTGTCACCTTCTATTACAAGCACTCTTGCATTCCAAGCATGTACCACTCTCTCTCCCTATTACAAAATCTACAAAATGGAAAATACAATGGAGAAGAAGAAGAAAAACTACACTACACTACCCTAAACTACAAAATGAAAATGAAACTACTCCTAAAACTTTGCATATCCTTACTCTGAAACCCCAGGGGGGGATTTATACCCACCAGGGAAGAGGGGGGCCAGGGGACAAGTCCTAGCCCAAAAGCGGCCGCGGCCGCGGCCGTACGCGGCCCAGGCCGAGTTTCCGCGACCATACTAGGGCCGCACGCGTGGCGCTTTGAGCCGCGCGCGGTCCCGTTTGTCCCCTGTCAGGCCCTGTGCCCGGTTTCAAGTTTGCAGCCCCTGGTTTTGACAGAATCAGCTCTTTAGGTCAATGGCTATCTTTAATAGGCCTTTAATCACCAATTAAATGGTGATTTAGGGTATTCTTCTTCATTTCACACCATGGACCTAGATCAAGCAAGTAAAGCTTTATTAGCAGAATTTAATATGAAATCAATGTAAAGATGTGATACAAATTATGCAAAATTAGAGACTAATCACACCCCCACACTTATCTTTTGCTCGTCTCGAGCAAAACAAAAACTATGAAATTATTACACCACTTTCGCAGGTGACGCGATTGCACTGAGCATGTGCAATAAGCCGTTAAACTTCTAAGTTCCCCTTAGAGGAGAAGTTTTGTCTCCTGAGGATTTTCAGCGGATTACACCCACAAAAATCCATAAAGAAAGAAATAAAATGTTAGTATTTTGAAAACGCATTTTTGAAATAGAGAAAAGTTTTGAAGTATTTTTGCGAAATATAAGTGATCCAAGGTCAGAGGTTTACCTGAAATTGTTCTTTCTTAAACTAAGTCAAAATGCAAAAAATCTTGTTATAAATTAAATGTAAGAATTAAAATTGAATTGACTCTTCGATCTTTCATAAAACTCTTAGAAAATATGCACTTTGTGAACAGTAAAGGTTTTTGGGATATCGACTCTAACTATATATTTTTCTTTTTTTCTCTCTTTTTTCTTTTTTCTTCCCTTAGTTTTCTTAGGCTTTCTTATTTACCCGCGTAGTGAGCCTTTAGCCGTGACTCCCAAACCAGATGGTCTTAGGGCACCAGATGAGAAAACATCCCTCAGACTTAAGGACTCGAGTAAACAAGCCACAAAACTAAATGGGATTATTTATTTTTTGTCCACCGTTTTAGGTGTGAATAATTATGCTTCCTGAGGCATAATTACCCAACTTCAATAAGTGGTTTTTATTTATCATATATATATATATTTTGACTATATATTTTAATGACATTTTCAGTCTTTATTTCAATCCTAAAAATTGCGTAAGTGTGGAGTGCATAATGTTGCCCAAAGGCCTTCCACCCTAGTTTTGATGATGATTAACTCATGTAGTTATGTTTACTAATAATCTTGTATTGTTTAAGTTTCAGATCATTAACCAAGAAATCAGTCGGTGATTAGCTTCAACAAGGAGTTTAGAAGCTTTTCATGGTGATTCCGGTGCCAAAGTTTAAAGATCATACCTTTGCACTCGGTGGATCACGTTTGGGAGCAAGTCAACTTGAAGATGGAAGGTCATCAAAAAGACTTAGGTATCCTACTTTAGTTAGTGTGTTTAGATCCATTTGTAAAGCTTAGTATAGTTGATATGCTCAAGTGCACAATACACACACGTTTCATGTTTTGGATTTGTTTTTCATGAATAATAGATCAAAATAAGTTTAATTTGTTTATATGTATAGTAGATGGTTTCTATTTAAACATGCATGCTTAAACTTCTTAAACAAACTTATTTTGACTATCCTATTCATGTTTTGAAAAACAAGTTTGATAAATATACTAGTGTTGGTTTTTGATAAAATTTACAAGACACAAAAATGAATTGATATGATTGTTATATGTCTTGAAATTTTTATCACTTGTTTGTGTTTCAGTATAAAATGTTAAACAAGTTTTGTGGATTTTTAAAAGACTTAAAGATTTCTCAAAATATTTTTAAACTGTTTTTCTGACCCAGATTTCTGTTCCAGGCTTCAACCAGTCGACTAGTCAACTGACCTAGTCGACTTGGGATGAAGTCGGTCGACCGGGCGGTCCGACCCCGACGTGCACAGATCTGTGCACGTTTTGCAGACTTTGGACGGTCGACCGCCAGGGTCGACCGGGTCTGAGAGCAGTGCTCTCTGCTTGTTTGGGTCGACCGTGCCGTCGACCGTATTTGCCCAACGGTCACATTTCTGACCGTTGGCGGTCGACCCGGCCGGTCGACCAGTAGCCTGTCATGCTGCCACATCAGCTAACGGCTAGTTTTCTGTTTGGTTTATATAAACCCCATTCATTTGGGATTTTGGCTAAGTTTTGATGAGCTAAAATTTCTCTCCATTCTTGGTGTTTAAAAGAAGTTTTCAAAAGAATTTAAGTGCCCAAAAAGATTCATTCTTTTGTTTTCAAGTGTTTTGTTATTTTCAAAGAAATTAGGGTTTTGGGAAAGCTTTTTGATCTAAATTTTCATATCTATTTTGGTGTTTTCCAAGAGAATTTCTTTGTTCAAAACACTTTGTTTTCCCACATTGAGCTATCATCTATCATAATCTATTAGGATCTTGTTTTTGTGGAAAAAGAGAGTTTGTGGTTGAAAGATACCACTTGTTGTAAAACCCTTACTTGATTGGTTTGCTCCCTCTTTGGTAGAGGTGAGGTTTGGTTTGCTCCCTCAAGTGTGAGGTGGAGATTGTTGTATTAGCTACGGGCCTTATCCCTCTTCGGTAGAGATGGATTGTGGTTGTATTGCCTCGGTGGCATTGAGAGAGGAGTTCGGTACTCCTATAGTGGATTGGAAATCCTACACGGTGGTGTAGGCGGGGATGTAGAGCTAGGGCTCGAACCTCGAAACATATCCTTGTGTTTGCGTTGATCCAATATCTCTCAACTCTCTTTCATTTATTTGTGCAAAGCATCATACTTCATTCATATCATATATTGCTTGTGTTGCCTTGCATCTTTTATATTGTTCATCCTTATATGCTTGGCTTGCTTGTGTGTGTGCCTCATTTATACTTAACCAAAGAGCTTCACATAGCACCTCAACCCATTCAAGGGGAATCAAAGGAGTTAGTCCAGAGCCCTTCACGGGGAATTCGGCTACACTTGTGGTTGTATTAAGTGTGATTGCAAAATTTGCATTAGTTTCCGCATTTAGCGCATTTAGTTCACTAGATTAGCACTTACACCTATTCACCCCCCCTCTAGGTTTTTTTCAATTGGTATCAGAGCTAGTGCTCTTGATACTTAGGCTTACATCCTAGGAGTGAGATCCATTTGTTTGCTAATCTTTTTTGCATTTGTTTGTTTGCACACATTTAGTTTGCCCTCATGGATAGCCCTCCTATGTTTGATATTTCTAGACTTGAGATTTGGAAGGTTATGATGAGTTGCTATTTGAAGACCCTAGGTTTGCATGTCTTTCTTGCGGCCACCAAGAAATGCTATCTTGGAGATCGCAATCATATAGGGGCCAATGCACAAGCCCTTGAGGCCATTAGAAGCACACTTCCTAAAGAATATCTTTGCGTGTTTCTAACATTGATTCCGCCTTTGCAGTGTGGAATTTGTTGACAACCACCACCACACTCCAAGCTTCAATTGCCAATTCACAAGAGGAGGAGTCTAGTGGAGAATCGATTCTCAAAGTACATGGTCTAAGGGAATGACTCCCTTGAGGTACAATCGGAACTCAACTAGATAGTTTTGATTCTAGTTCTTCATGTAATGATTGTGTGGATCCACATGTTTTGAATGAAGACTATCAATAGTTTGAAAAATTAATAGAAAAATATAATTTGTTGAAAAAGAAAAGTCTAGGCCTTAACAATGATAATAAAAATTTGATTGCTAGACTTGATGTTGTTTTGAAAGAGAAAGAGGAGATTTCTAATGAGAGTGATTCATTAAGGTCTCACTTGATCTTGCCCTAAAAGAAAATAAAGTTTTAAAATCTAAAAATGATTGTGAAACTCTTGTGAAAAATAATGATGTTTTGTCTTCAAAAATTGATTTGTTTTAAAAGAGAATATTGCTTTGAAAAATAAATTATTTCTATTTCAAATGATTTAAAGTTGTTTTTTAAAGAAAATGATGTTTTGCAAAATAAGATTGATGCACATGTTTGCCATGCTAGGGTAGTATCACACACTTCACCTATTGCATGCCACACTTCTTCTTCTAAGATTAATGATGAATATTTGTTTGCTTAGAAGAAGGTTGATTGTTTGGGCTCCACTATGAGCCAATGTGCCATGAACCACTCACATTTGGAAACCTTGGTTCAAAAGAAACAAGTTCCATCCTTTATGCATGCACACCCTCCACGGCATACACATGCTCCTCACGGACACACCCATCATATGTATGCTCATGTGTACACTTGTACACATTGTGGACGTATGGGCCACCTGCTAAATTTTGCTTTGATACATTACATAATGTAAATTTAGCAAAGAAGTTTGTTTGGGTTAGAGAAGGTACTAACCCCCATGGACCCAATAAGAGATGGGTACCAAAGACCACCCCTCCTTTGTTTAATGTAGGTGTGGGCTCTCACATGACGTGAGAGTTGCCGTACCTTGGAGTGGATGCGTTCCGAGCTTCATGGAAATCAATTGAATGCATCACTTTCAAGGGAAGGTTTGGTGGAGATGACCACCACGTGTTTGGAGAACTAGAGCGGTGCCCTCTTGGTTTTGGTATCGAATCTCTAACTCCTTTTGTTTACATGTTTTCATATTCATTGTTTTAGTGATTAGTATGAAATGCCATGTTAATTAGATTCTTGACATACATGTATAGTATTTGGGACACCCATGTTTAATATGGATTATTATTTTGTGTTCTCATATTTGATTAACTATCATGTACATCATAAATCTAACAAATGTGGATATTCATAGTAATCATGTTTAAGTTTATCATGTGGATTTTTATCTTGTTTTGATGCTTCATGTTTTGAATATATGTTTGAATGTTAGTTTTCATTAAGACTAGGTATATACTTGTGCATATAGTGGGCCACAAATAAATCTATATATGTTTGGGCTTGATTGCTTATTTGACCCATTAGATGTGCTAGTATAGTCTAGTTTGATGATTCATACATTTTAAACTGTATTCTTATTTTTGGATTTGTTTTATGTGTATGAGTTTTCATTTCATGTATATGTCTATTTTGCCAAACTTTAGATATACATGTATACCCCTTGAGTCATTTGCCTTTCATGCAAATCTATATATATGGACTCATTGTGTTTGTTTTCCATTATGTTTGCAAAGGGGGGAAAACTTACAAAAAAAAGGTTTGAGGAGCTAAATTACAAGTATTCTTAAAAAGATTACAAGTAGATCTCCTCAGAGATTCTGGAGAAGTGTGCCGATAGGAGTCTGTCAGCGCGCGACCCACTTTGTCCCTTTGACGATGCGAGCGATGAGATTCCCTTCTCGCCTGTTCGGGGAATCAAGAACAGAAGGTTGGTAGAACCCTCTTGCTGCTTCTCAAAATCGCCTTCGATAAGGAATCCCTTCTCGCCTGGTTCCGGAGATTCCTTGAGAAGAAGGACGGTGTTAGGGTATCAACACCCTGGTTAGAGAAAGCAATTCTCTAAAAAGTCTCTGAATTCGAGAACGCACGGTGCTTTGTGAAGAAGTCTCTGCTTGTGAAGTCTTCTCTCTTTTTTTCGTCCTTTCTCTCTTGTGCCCTGGTGGGCTATTTATAAGGAGAGCAAGGTATAATCGTCCCCTTGAAAATATGGAAACAGATTGAATCGAATCTGTTTGAATCTGGAAGTAGCCTTGCTGCGAGGCTAGGATCAGCTTCTGCGAAGCTAGAATTGGCAGGTCGGTGGACCTTCTCGATCTGTTTTAATCCTTTCCATATCGTTGGAGGATTTTCCCTGATCTTCTTACTCGTTAGAAGAGTCAAGAGATTGTGGCAATCAACTGCCATATTTGATCTCTGATTTGATCTTAATTGGATTTGATCTAATTGGATCCGATCTCATCTGGAGATTTGATTGGTCAAAGGTTGACCATAGCAGATTCATAGCGCGCTGTCCGCATTGAGCTCGTAGCGTGGCTAGAGGCAGCTTTTGGCGAAGTCCGAAAGAAACTCTCTGGCGGAGCTGGAAGTCCTCTTGGCGAAGTTTGCGAGTCAGCTTCTTGGCGAGCTTCGAATGGCTTCAAGGCGAAGTCGAGTGATATTGCCTCTCAAGCGAGGCTATCCCTTTGGGCTCATGGCGATGCTAAGTGTTAGCACCTTAGACCTGCTGAGGTCTGTTTAGAAACAATCCG